>JAIWYR010000053.1:0-245344 GCA_022818075.1 Armillaria altimontana | reverse complement strand
CTAACCCTAACCCTAACCCTAACCCTAACCCTAACCCTAACCCTAACCCTAACCCTAACCCTAACCCTAACCACTTATCCTCAAAACCCACCACCGGTGAGTTCGAGCAGTGCTCTACTTATCTTGCGGGCCTATCGGCCCGCACTCCTCGCCTTCCTTCGGGAGGGATGGGGGCTAACCCTAAGCACGGATCCTGCTCTCTAGTGGTGGGTAAAAAAAAAAAAAGGGAGCGACAGCCAGCCCCCACTCAGTCGAGTCAGTGGCAGTGTGAAATCTCCCTGGCCACCCAGAGGGATCGATGGGGGGGACCCAATATGGCAGGTGTGGGGCCCGTTGCGGTAAGTGTGTGCCCGTGTTTGGTGCAGCAGTGCAAAAGTCTCTATGGCCCCCATAGAGATCACCTAATAGTGTTAGGAGGTGAAAAAACGAGAAAATTCACCGCAACAGACTAAGCTATTATTGAGGTCCACATAGCCCGCGACTGAAAGACATACACCAGATTTTAGGTGTCGACGACACTATAGGAAGCTTGTCTGTATGCAGAGTTTATCAATTCCCCAGTTCTAAGCATCCTAACGATCAGCGAAAGAGAAAATTGTGTACAAAAACTATTATCATCAGCCGACAAGCACCGTTCTCCCAAAACGTCCCCATATCTCGTTCGGCACATTGCTTGGCTTCAGGTGAAGATCTCTTGGATCGTCGACGCAATCAGAGAAATGTTCTTCAAACGTTGTTTGCTCAGGAAGTCTAGAGTGCTAGCGGCGCGCGTCTTGAACGAAAGCATATATCGGTGAAAGGAATAGTATACCGAGCAGTGAGATGTCTCTAATTTTTTCTAATCTTTCGAGGATTAGGCACGATATAGGACTTCCGAGTTGGTCAAGAGTGAGAACGGAGCTTAGTGCCAAAACGGCAGATCTTCTTCTTTGAAGTTCTGCCAAAACCAGACGAGAGTCATGAGAGGATTCGAGGGAAACGAAGACCACCGAGTGGACAGGTTTAACTTGACACCCAACATCGAGACACAGGCGCTTTTAGCATGGAGCTTCCGAGTAGATCGCTTCAAAACCTTTGGAACCAATTGTCAAAAAAGCCCAGCTCCCGCGCGCCAGGAATAGGTCCGGAAGGTCCTATCAAGTTCGACTTCAGATTCGCAAATAGATACGCAGAGTCGCTGTTGACTCTCACGTCAAAGACGTATTAGCCCAAACAACTGAAAAGGAAGAGAAGCAAGGACCGGTGGTATTCCAGGCTTACTTTCCACGTTCATATTCAGACCGGCAGAGTGCGGAATCTGAATCTGAACAGACGGGGGAGATTCCTGTTCGGGACTAGGCTCACCTCGAGATATACATAGAGATTGAATAGGAAGTAGACACTCTGCAAAACGTAAAGAATTGAAAGGACTCAATACTCTATCGCGAAAAGAGTCCATACTATCATGACGAGAATTTCCGCTCTGTTTCCGTAAAAGTATCCCACCCTGTCTCGGGACCATTCAATGAGGGCCACGTACGTATTTGTATTCTGGATTTAATGGATTCAATTTATGTCTAAGAGCAAGAGATGTGTACCTTGGGTGGATGTTGAGCGCCTGTGCTGTGGGTCCACAATCTGACACATATATCTTCTTTTGAAACGGGAATATGCGAGGGACTAACTGTAAGAAATTAATACCAACACACAGACATCGTAAGGAATCAAACAACGTTGCGAGGTTCGCGGTATGAGGACCTGAGGATAGCTTAGACGCGCAATAAAGTTTGAGAAAGAACTCGCGACTCGGGAAGGAGCTGAAGCTTAGTTCCGTAAGTCCACAGCGTTACCATCACGAAGAGAAACAGACGAAACACTGGCCTAAGCCAGCCTAAGATAAGCGTTGTTAGAGCCTTGTCGCTGGATTAGGATGTGATAGCATAAAGCTACGCTACTGGAACTAGGAGTGAGACGAGGTAGACAACATAGACAACGTGCATACAGTGGTGTTCGTTTGCATGCCTCGCCTCACTGTCTTCACATGCCGTGCAGTCAAGCTCGACACCTCCCCTTCATGCGGGGGTGTACGACCGCCATTGTTCACACTCCTTCGTGCATCATGTGGAAGTGTCATACCTGTGTGGTGCAGGAATGTTCATACATGTACATGCGAACATCACGTGGATTGGATGCAGCACAGTGCATGAGGGGTACTACACCCCCGTAACACGGCATCTCCACTACTGTGACTACATGTACAGGAGTGATACGAGGTGGACGACGTAGACGACATATGTACAGTGGCATTCCCTTGCATGCCTCGCTCGCTTCACTGTCTTCACACGCCATGCAGTCGAGCTCGACATCTCCCCTCCATGCAGGGGTGTACGACCACCATTATTCACGCTCCTCGCCCTCCTCACCCATCTCACCGTCGTTTCTAACCCTAGACCGTGGTGGTAACCCAAGTCTAGGGTGGTCTGATCTGCCTGATCTGTCGAAAAGAGTACCGCCTGTTAATAAGGAAAAGAGAAGGGGCCCAGTACCATGGGATAGAACGGAGTGGATGTTTTCAATAAGTGAATGGCGAAGATCTGAGTAAATTTCGTCTTGGCCAAGAAGTCGTCATCAACTCCTCGTCGCGAGGCATCATTCCATCTCCGATGGAGGTATACAGAGCGTCTCAGAGTTCATGTTCTCCACTTATCGAGCGAACGTACGTTCTTCGATCCCTGGATACGCGCATAAACGAGGGTTGTTTCGAAGCTGGAACACAGCACCCAGACGACCCTGGGATAATTCGCAGTCCATCACCAGATGTCTGTATACTGCACGTTCATTTATCGAGTGAAACCTCGCATGTACCTTCTTCGATCCCTGGATACATGTTGTTTCGAAGGCGACTGGAAGACATAATTGGCAGTGGTACGGAATGGAAGGAGAGAATCACGCGGTCGCCTACGAAGATGTTGCTTAGGCGATGAGGAGAGGAATGGTGAACAGAGTTTGCGGTCGTATGTATACGATGTTTTCCCAACGGATCCTCCTTTACAATGAAAAAAAGAAAGAATGTCGAGATTATTGACATGATGTTTTCGTGTCAGAGCCGCCGAAGACGAGAAGGATATATAATAGACAGGCACTTCGGTTCCAGATCCTGAGAGGAATATCCAGAGAAGCCGCAACAAGCCATGTTCACCGAGGACGGGAGATACGACAATAGAGCGGGAAATAATGGTATCGCCACAATAAATCACTAGCTCAGACTCGACACTGATAAAGCCACCATTACTTTGTGATGTGCCAGCTCAAGAGCGTTTGGTCCCACATGGTGCCGAAAAAATGAGTTGGTATTCCACAAATCTACTCCGCACTCAATGTCTGCCCACCATCAACCAAGACGCTGCTCCGTACCAGGAACCCATTCCTCGGTGAACTCATCATAACGATGAGGTCCCTGCCTCTCCAAAGCGGCCACGCGGGCATCCGTCGACGATGCGCTTCGCAGCCTCGGGGGTGGCCGCGGGGTGAGCGCGAGACCTTCGGTGTGTGTGTACCCTGGGAGGATGGCGTTGATGTGGGTTCCGTTCGAGGCGTGGTCTTGGGCTGGAGGAAAGGATTAGCACAGGAGGTCAAAGGGAGAAGAGTGCGACGTACCAGCAGCTTTGGTGAGACCGTTTGTAGCGTACTTGGTGTGAGTATATGCGCCTTCGTCGGGTAAGGCGATGACTGCGGCTGCAACGCTGAGAACGACGATGCTCCCATGTTCAGCAGGACGCTTGGGAGACGAGATAGGCGTCACGAGCCGTTCTTGCTTCTCCAAAACACTGATCTGTTCTCGCTCGAGCCCGCGGATGCCAGATTCTGTAAAGGAGAGGGCGGTGGCTTTGCCGAAGCCTTGGCCGGCGCCGGCGCCGGTGACGATGTGTAGAGTTTCAAGATGTGTGGGGCTGGAGTGTCCTGTGTGCACCGAGGATTTTATGGGTTATGGCGAGGACGAGGTAAGACAGCGGGGAGAGCGTGCGCAGATCGTGTAGAATCATGTGTGATTGCCTTGTTGAACCGGGAGCCGTGGTATACCTTGGCTCCAAAGGTATACCACGGCTCCAGCCGTCTGCTGGATAGCGAGCCAGATGAGAATCTCGTCTTGACCAAGTCCTCGATGCCGATGTCGGTGGTCTAAGTCGGGAATTTTGGCGATGGCTCGGCATTCGAAGAAGGTGTCTTGCGGAAGCCTTGACCAGCGAGGGCTACGCTGATCTTGAGCTTGACGAGCTTGATTAGCTAAGACAAAATTTCAATTGCGAAGCACATACCTCTCAGCCTGCGCCACTCTGTCAATCCATATTCCCTCGTAAGTGATCCTCCCTCCGAACATGCGGTTCCCTATACATTATTCGACCCATCCATCTAGCTTTCAGGAGGGCAAACCGCTATCTTGATAGAGACCTGGCGTGGCGGACGTCATTGTAGGAACAAGACACACGAGGCGGCGTCCATTGAACGAAGGTGGGGGCGTTCAGGGGAAGAGAGTCTACATCACGAATTTAGCAGCGAAAATCGAAGTAAAAATAGACTGCGCACCTCCGAACTTCCAACAGGCAGAGTTGGTCTCGGTCCTGATGCAAATCGTGGTCAGAAATATGAAAATGCATATTCGCAACGAAGGAAAGAGCAGAGCGAGATGATGGGAATGAGAAGAGAGCGATCAACAGCCGAGAACGTGCTTGCCAACCATCAAGGGTGTTGCCAAACATTCCGTTTCCGGCATTCTCCTCCTCACGTCGTACGAAAATCGCACACGCAACAGGTTCGGAATTAATCAGAGTACATACTCCCACAGCGTCAGCCAAAAGTATACCCTCAACTATAATAATCTGACCTTTGTGCTAGAATTGATTCGAAGTGACGGTCAACCGCTGTTCCACCTTGAAGAAGTTTCTATCCAAAATTTACTAGAAAACGGCTTCTACAGCTCACGAAATAGCAAACGTCGACTACGTCCTTTTGTTACCGGGAAACCTTGTTCAAAATCCTGTCTGTAATTAGAGAGTGAGTCTCCTGCTCATTTTTTGTGCGTCTTTACTGATGCCTCGTACTTCATAGTTTGTCCTCTTCATAGTCAATGGTACGGAAGTTTGACGTTTTCACAGGGGATCCTAAAATTTCTCCTTCCTACAACCAGCGAGCTATCTCCCCAGTTGTAGAGCGTATGGTGCACCTCTCACGTGTTATGTATGGACGCTCCCTATGCGCGTCGTCCTGATACCCATCTATGCAGACTTGGTGAGGTGAGTATTTGTTTCGAAAAAAAAGGCTATCCACTCCACTCAAGGTAAGCGGACGGAAATATCACGTTCAGGAAATAGTTCGAGCCTCTGTATCCGCATGGACCTATGAGTGTCATATTGTTTTATTCCTACAAGGCACTGGCAGTTCTTCCGCACTTTCTTCCTGGTGTCCTGGCTCTCTCACAAGTAGATCGACTGGGGAAAATGCTTGAAACAAAGCGTAGCAATACTATGGCTAACGTATCTAGGGTACGGGACGATAGTCAAGTAAGAGAGACTCATTCATTAAATGGCAGAAGTAAGGCTACAATGCATCTCTTCAAACTATTGAATCAGACTCAAGCGCAGACTCGAGTTCGGAGACTTTAAATATGGATGCGCTAGTGTTCTGCATCCATCAATATTGTGAAATTCTAAGAGGACGCGATGTGCAATATCGGCTTCAACAAGAGCAGAGAGGTGACGTTGATATCTATACAGGCTCTGGGGCGTTCATAGTCGGCGGGTGGTTATTTTAAAATTCATATATGAAGCTGGTGGCGTATCCAGAAAATGGAGCTGCCGGGTCCTATTTAATTGAAGCGACCGTGCCCATACCAGCAAATGAATTATGCACGAGCAACTTACCAGCGAATACATGTACCACTCTGACCGATGATACAGGCGCCACCGCTGACGGCATGAGTTAGTTAGGTAAATCATTGTTTATTATCCCTTAGGAGGTGATTCTGGGACCTGTGCGAAAGAGCACATCCCACGTTTCCGTATCGGGCAGGAATAAATGTGGAAAGTAAGGGTAGTGGTTCGCATGAACATTTAAGCCGTTAAAGTGTGACGTTGTGTGTCCAGAATACGTGTTCTGGCTTGATATAAGTCAATCTTGGCAATAATAGGTTTTTGTGACGTACTCATCAAACACGGAATTGCTCTAACAGCGTCGACGAGCTCGTACGAGGCCAGTTCCGATTTCACACAGACACGATTATAGAAAGGCCGGGAAATTCCTGATCCATTCATGATAGCTGTACACAGAGAATTTGGGGTTCAATGTACATCAGCTGCATTCCAACATGCCAATGCTCTCGACGTAGAAGGCAGACTTCAATATGATCGGAATTCTCCCGCTGCAATACCGGTTCGAGGGAAGCGGCGCATCATCACCGGTCTATGATTTCATTACGACAAATTAACAATGTAGCATACTTAGAGGTGACGACGAACCAAAAAAAGGCCAACTCGGAGAATTCATCGTGATGATCATAAGGCACCTTCATTTCGGAACATTTTGCTGAGCGAATGGAAGGTCTGCACAAGGTCGCCTTATAGCCCGATACGAGGAACCAACATCTGGCGACGTCGCCTCAGGACCGCTGTTAGAATTTTTTCACCTAGAGATGGCATCACGTACGAAAGATTCTGATAGCCGATTAGACCCTCCTTCGCCTCACAATTAACGCTGATAACAGACCCTCATTCCGCTGCGGTGGTTTACCAGGGTCGAGTAAGCACAGGCCTATTCCCGACATGTGGTTGCTACGCGCGGTACCGTCAGGTCATAGCACTTTCTTGCAGCCGCGCCTATATATCTAAATGAATCAGGTTTGCGCCACTCGACCCGTAAAACTCGGAATGTTACAGAACCCTGAGATCAGAGTGAGAGACTTCACATGCCCTCGGAATCAGCGCCGCAGATATCATAGGTACTAGTGGCATCTGTCAAGTGACATTTCCCCTAAGTTGATCACCTATGACATTCGACAGATAGCGGGCTGCTTCAGGGAAGCCAAAAGCTTCGCGTCTTCCATGTCTGTTCAGTCTCAGAGTTCAGCTTCCTACGTCATCACGGCCAGCCATAGACTGCGGAGAAAAATTGAGGGAAACTATGGCAGATACCCCAAATTGATAGCACCCATGGTAAGAGGGTAGATGCGAGCGTATTGATATCCAGAAACAGAAGCGAAGGATCTTTGTATGTCTGAGTGACTCACTGGAACTTGAACAAAGCATGTCGGAAGTCCTAGTAGTAAGGCCGATTCCCGAGTACATGTCCTTCAAATGGAGTCCTAAAAGAAGTGAAAGCCAGATGAAAGCGAAAGCCGGTCTTCGACGCTGACGTTGATGGTTGGATCAAGGCTTTGAAATCTCACTTCAGAGATGCCGATATGCCGTTGATCGGCAATACGCGACGGCTTCAACGGCCTCTGTTGTCTGAAGTTCCACAATTCTGCTGGCGCTTTTCAGCCACGTTCACTGCTTCAAAATCGGGACTTCTGTGTCGCCTCCAGTCAACTCGCCTCCTATGTTTTGTCCATGCCCGACCTTCTGATGCAACGACTGAACGGATATTTTATTGCTCTTTGACCTTTTCCCTTTGTTGAAAACGATCTCGATGTGAAAGCCACCTTCAATAGTGCTGCCTTAAAATCAACGGTCTGTGCTTTGTCTATTCTGAAAGCAACGTTCTCTGTCACACTGTTGTTCCTTCGCGTGCTTTATACATGCTTAAGCTTGCTCAGTGGACAGTAATTGGAGGCGAACACGGGTGCTGTGCCGATGGAGATCGGTACGCCCATTCTAGGGGAAATCATATTGTTTTCGAACTTCAATGGTCTTGCAACTTTTGCTTGGTCCGGGTTTGTTTTATTGTCTGAGGAAGACGATCCTGCCACTCGAGGGTCTTGTTCACCTTTATAAAGAACGATGTCTTCAAGGGCACAAGTACTCCTAATCGTCCCTTCAATCATGGCTTATACCTACAGTCAGCCTTCGGTATGTTCGTTTCTTGCTTTATATTACTGGTGAATTCCTATTGAGAGGTAGACTAATTTCTCGGCCCAAACGCCGCTGGAAAACCCGGTAGGAGAGGAACCTGATGATGATTTACTTGTAAGTTGCACAAGATGGCGGCCGAATATATGTATATCCTGACGAGTAAACTCGTAGATGGAAACGTACGGACCAGAACGACCGGTGAGACCGTGCTTATATGTGGCTGTGACACTAGATACTGAGTAGATTTAGGACCCACGGAATATTATTCAGCTCGTTAGTCATGGGACACGCGTAGGCTACTTATCAGTACTTTGGATAGACTCTTTCTCACCTGCTCGCTTATGACAAACTATGCATCCCAGATTGCATCGCCAGGAAATTCATGCTCCACCAACCTTTCTACATATGTCTTGACACACCACCAGTACGCTCTCCCCTTCTCTCCCTTCCTGTCTCATTTTACTCTCAAACCAGACCACCAGCACTTGCCAAAGCCCCAAAGCATACGGCCGCCTCAAGTACGCTTTCCCACTCCCCAAGTCCGACCATATGTTGTACAAAATCGAATTTGTGTGGGCTAGCATGCTGCAGGTCCTGCAGGGCGACCGGTCGTGGACTCCAAATTCGATGTATCCGCTTGCATTGGTCGGAGTAGAATGTATAGACGTCATCTTTCATGTACAGTTTTTCTTCTCCATTAGATTCGCCGGAACTGATGAATTTTAGGCCAGTGGATACCTTCCGCAGTACATCCGCATCCCCTTGATATGCAAGCATCGTCGTGGGATGACATTCTACGAATTAGCCTATAGCGTTTCCGTAGGCTATCGTGATATATTTAGAGTAAGTGAGCCTCGTTCTCAGTAGGTTATTGCCCGTCTGATTCTACTAGAGAGAAGCAGAGAAGGTTTCGCCTGGTCGGACAGCGCATATGACGCACGTCGTGATGAATGTGAATAAATTGAGATTGGGTCATTGTATACGGATGATCCGTCGAAGGCGACGTGGGCTGAGGTTGTCCTGATCGATGCAGTGTAGGGAGGTTTATTTCATCGACATTGTAGCTCCGCGTTTTCTTGATAGTCGATTGACGGTACCCGCATCAAGTCGTCCATGGAAAGACATAACTTGTAGATGTAGGTAAATGAAGCCCATATCGCTGGAGAGAACAGACAGATGGATATGATTGCGAGCCATTTCACAAGTACATGGTTTAGCCAGTAAGGAGACGATTCTCAGCAGAGCAGTAATAGTATCCGTTCGTGGAACGGCCAGAGGGTGGCATATATAATGCAATACAGCAATCCAAGAAATGGCCGGAGACGGGCGGCGAACTCCAACATCAGTGTTGATGGTTGTTGATTCTACTCGCTGTTCCTTCTTTCCTGGTTGCTACCATGAGCATCATTTCTTGATCAGCTACGACGATCCTTTTCCTTGTCTGATTACAACGAGATCATCCTCGAGTTTCAAAAACTATTTTTGAAAGCAATCGAAATGACTGGTCATTTCGGTGGTTTGCATGAATTGACTGCGGTCTTTTTTGGTGGTATTCCGGACATTGTATCTGTATTAGCTGGGATGTATGGTGTGCCGAATCCTTCAACAACATAGATGACACTTATCTCTGTAAACAAGAATATTCATTAAGGACCACATCTATAATCATCGTCTCGATTCTCCTGCAACGCTCGCTGGCATGATTTTGCGGTCCGGCCCAGCGCAAAGATCCGCCTACCAATTCTTCTCCACCTTTCGGAACGCAAAGAATACACGGAGGCAAACTGTAATTGTGGCTTTCATGTTACCTCGTCTACAAGGGACCAGGGTATCCGACGTCCATCACCATGAATACAGGTGGGCCAGGTCTTGGTGGTGCGGCTGAGATACATCGCAATTCACGGCCGACACTAGACTCGGATTTGGTATGATCAGGCATTAGTTGAGTTCAGAAATCATATCGCTACGTGCTTAGGGTTTTGGGAACTATTTCAAGACCAGAATATGTATGTGGCGTCAAGAGATGAGGTGCGCATTCTCCGTTTCAGCATCGTTTGATTGACTGAAATCCGTTGCAGACGTTAGATAGCCTGCAACTGGAACCTAAGGGCTTGCTGACGGTACGAGGGCTAGTGAATAGTGAAACAAGGCGAGCTGCGACATCCAAATCTCAACATCCTGGTTCTCGAACGTCTTTTTTCTCAAGATAACATTGTATTCAAACCGAATGAACGACAAATGAATGAATCGATTCCTTTTTCAGTACACCCCCACTGCCTGAGCCCTCAGCTATGCTTAGCGCTCGCTCAAACCACCCGTTGGATACGCCGAGCGCTTTCCTGCGCTTAGTGATTGCCCCACCCCCCGGGGTATTTGAGTGCTCAAGACAATGGAATGACGTGCGGTTTACGAGCATGCTCGCCGGACGTCCGTATCCAAGTCAGCATCTCCTTGAAATTGCGCTCGCCGATCCCGGCGACAGCATCGTGAACGAAAGAAAACAATATTAATCCATTCAGCCTTTCCGACGTATATTCTAGAAATCTATTCACATCACCATTTGGGCATGCCAGTCTGGTTCTACTCTCCTGTTTATCGGATGCTGAGAGTAGGAATAATGCACCTCGACCCCCGACCGTTTCATCTTAATCCCGTTACTGTGACACTTGCGAGGAACGAACGAAGTATTCTCGACAGGATTAAGAGAATTTACTGTCAAAGTTACACGAGGAGATGAGGCAAGCATCTCCCCCGTCACGGTTGACGATCTTGTACATTAACTGAGGACACGAAGGCGAGGCAATTCGAAAACTCTGCATCCTGTCTTTTTGCTGGCGATAGCAACGAACCCTCGTAGTTCTTTCCGTCTACAATCTCGCTTTGACCATTGACGGAGGATGAAATCAGGAAGGAAGTAGTACTACCCGGTGTCGGGTTTCTCGGCGCCTTGGAGTGTTATATCACACGGAGGCCGAAGCAGCGGAGGAACCGACAAACCAGAGTGCCACATAGAGAATCGGTGCTGAATACGACACGTACTCTACACGATAATGCTACCTGGTGTTAGGTGGCGGGGCGATGACTTTGAGATACATATTACATCACAGGTCTGGTTGTGGGGTGGTTACCATTTATATTGTGAGGGAGTGAACCGAGGGCTATTCATCTGGCCATCATCGATAGACATATATATTCGACATGTTGCGTGGAATCGGACCTTTTGATATTTAGCTACGTGCTATAGCTAGCTCCTTTATACAAGATATTGACAAACGATTTACCGTGCGCGTTTGGACTAAAATTTCTATCTTGACGTACACATAGTCGTCTCACGTTTTGTTCCTATGGGAAGACATCTTCATCGCAATTTAACTGCAAATTTGACTAAGATATATCTTGTCTGTCGACAGATGCGTTCGTTACCAGAGAAGGAGCAAACACCTAGGTCTGGCGTTACTTGTCTATAAGCCAAGACTTTCCAATACCACGTTCCCATCCCGTACGGTTGACTATCTCCCTCTCTTGTAAGGACCTCTGTCTCCAGCGAATCAGACGCCACGGATGTCTACGAAAAAGGCTGGCATCCGAAACGGATGAGTACGAATGGAGAAATTACAGAGACAGCACCACGCACCCTTAAGAAGAATAACTTCAGGTTGTTGAAATGCCTGTCATATGTCAATACCCCATCTTAAATGGATTCTCGATTCTATACGGAACTTTGCCTTCTTCCGTCGGGTAAATATGGTAGTTCAGAGCAGGAACAAAAGCCACCATAATGGCTATGCGCCGTTCGTCGTGGCATCTCTAATCGCTCTAGCGAGCTGATGCCCGAAACGTTACCAATGCCCGGGCTCTGTATTATAGGCAGAGCGCAGAAGTATGAATGGAATGGGCTGTCGCGACGTACTCAGTATCAGAGGCGTAAACGATTGATTGTGGCGTGCCTCTATGACAGTGCGTGCTGGTCAATAGAACAGTCTCGGAAGAATTCATCACCGAAGACAGGTAACCATCGTGCAAGAGTGACGACAGCAGCTCTTCTACATGTTTCCATGTACAATTAACGTTAATGGTCCGCGGAGTCGTGCCGTTGAACTCGGTCACCTAGAGCCGGGACCGCCGCGAACCACAGCACTTTCCTCCAGGAGTATCTTTTTAGTTAAATGCGCGTAACTTCCGAATTTCGGAGGAGAGGTTTCCGTGTACTACGGGAAGTTATATACGGCAAGGGTAGCGGACGAATCAATGCCACTAAATAGAAGAACATTTCGCCTTGGTTGTAACATGCCATTGTTCCCAGTAACGAGGGCTGGGCATCATAATTTGAGGCAAGCATCGCATGTATCTGCAATACCCATGTGTTCTGTGAAAGTTATTCAGCGCCATATGTGGCCCAATTATTCAGTACGGTTCTAGGGCAAATTATCAAGCTCTACAGAACGAACAAGAGCGGCTCCTTTTTTTTGCAGTTAACGCCGTTCGAATCCTAGGTTATAGTTCTGCAAACCTGACACACCCAAGGGAGACCAGCCGGTAGTCTCGTTACAGATTCCTCTCGTATTCCACCGCGGCTTCGATTGACCTGTTTTCGTCATGCCTAGAAGTAATTATGAGAATGACTTCCCCGCCCATAAATTAATTAATTACCTTGATAATATGCTAACGGAGTAGGGAGATTCGCCATTGACGTAGTCCGACATGGAAATACTTCTTCAGGTGGAGATTGACGGGCGTGAGCGGTTCATTCAGAGAAGATGTGGATGACCGTCACACAGCGCTCTGAGTCAGTAGTGACGGCAGAGTCTATTGGTAGACGCCGCAGGAGCGCCGGGAGCATATGTCTCCAAACCCAGCTTCAGATAACGGATACAGCCAGACGCACAGGCGCATATCGCGTGCTTCAAGATAACAAAGTACGGACAGTCCAACCAGATCCTGAAGACAAAGACCGAAATTTATTGAAGCCTGTCAAGCTGTGAGAAAGATCGCCGAATTTTCTGATTCACACAGACAGCAAAATCAGGCCAAGACACGAGCCAATGCAAAGAGAGGTCTTCGTAGCTCCTCGGTAGTTCCTAGTAGCCTAAACTTTTTGAAGCGACGATAAGTACTTGCACAGTGAAAGAAAGGAAATGCAATCGAGAGCAGGACAGGACCAAGCGACGCAAAAGAAGTTGAAAAGAAGTATGATTAGTTCAAGATCATCTTCGGCACATCTGTGATGCCGATGTGCCGTGATACCCTGAAGGGTGAATTCCTTTCCAACCTTCACCATGGCGGCATCGAGCCTCTACAGCCACCCTTTCAAGAACACGCTTTTGTGTATCAGGAGCGGTGTAGCGCTTGCGCTCGAACGCTGAACGTTGAAATTTGATGAAAAAAATTGCTGTCGCAAAAGAGGTATACGCGAGGCTATTCTTAGGCCAGGTCTGTTTTTCTTCGCGACAGTGACATTGTGGGCTTACGAAACCAGATTCTCCCTGTCACAGCTGGAACAAGAGATCGAAGCAAGGTACATCGGTGACAGTCTTACGGCGAGCCCCGCAAAGTTGTGTCCGTCCGCTGTGATGTTCACGGCCTGTTGTTTTCTTAGTGATGGTCCCTTGTTAGCATTTGGATATTCACATCTCTAAAAGACACGCACGTCCTATAACTGATCCAGACCACTCACTCTATGAATATCATAAAACGGGCGCCTAACATTCACGTAAAGTACGTGTCTTTCCGTTATGTCTGTGTGACCCGGAAATTAGAGTAATTCAAACTAGAACGACGCGTACATGAACTTCTGTTGAGTGCACTCTAAATGTATTGCGATGGGTCGGTTCCGATTTTCGTTTCCTGCCACGATAGTATGAATTACTTTTGCGCCCGGAGGGCACTGAGTCCTTCACTTCTGTGCAAAGAGCTGGATTGGTTCAGGTTTGGAGAGCGCCTTGTACGGTTTAAGGAGAATCTGCCTCGCATTTTTCCGTGTCTGGTATACTTATCGCAGTGAGTCTCGAATTCTGTGCAGGTACTTCGCGTGCTGATTACTCACGCCCATCAGCTTATTTTCCCCTCTGATTCTGCAGCCTGTCAATGTCATAATTTGTCCACGTGAAGTTGAAAAGTGAGCCTGAAATAACTCCGCCATTTGCTTCTCTTTGAATCCTTATTTTCCGGTTGTACAGCACCTCCGTTGAGGTATTCCTGAGACCCTAGTCCCTGTATTAGTTTCGGTTTGCAAGTCTGAAGCTTTCAACCTGCGTTATTCTCTCAGGTTTTAACTTGTGAGGCAACTGTGACTCTACTTAGCCGCAAGTTACACAGTAACCCCGGACTTAATTGACTCATATTAACCTCGTCAATCTCTGGGTTCTCAGCACGTGGAAGTACTGATAGTTGTGAGTGAGCCGATTATCCTCTCCAATATGTTGAGGCGATCAAGGGGCAGCATCATGACAAGCCCTATGAGACTCAATACACACGCAGCTGCATCGAATCGAATTGTACGTGTTTTTACAATGTGAACTTAGCCGTCTGAGTTTTATCGTAATCTTTTGTAGTCCAGGACCACCATTATCGATTATTCTTCTGTTCTATATTATAGAGGCTTCCCGTCGTTCTCGCAGTTCACCAGAAAAGGGTGGGGTGGAGCGCCGTTTTTCGGTAGCGCAATATCTGCGCAGGGACGGAAGATCGTTCCGGTGCTATCTTTGATGTCAACTCACAGCCTGAGGGATCCCCGTACTCATACTACACTCCCATGTTGCGCTTGCTGCCCGAACTGCTCGAGAGCATCTTCGTCAGGTAGGACCTTCCCCTGATCGGTGTGACTATTAATAAAATTCATTTTCAGTCCGATGTACCTGATCTCAGAGCCCTTATCTTGGCATCCACTGTCTTTAATGACGGGGCCACGCCCCTTGTCCACAATAGTCCCAGTATAGACTGCAGGGAAAAAATCCGCGATTGGCAATCGTGTCTCATTGCCGGGCGCTAAACTTGGAAGAAACGGCTCTACCTGAAATACATCAATCCGCTGTACTATAAATGTCAAAGTGTCTGAGATCCGGCGACGTTACCAACTGAAGACGGATAACTGCGAAATAGGGTGCAGTACTTTTGATCTTCTTTACAGAATATTTCGCGAGTTTTATTTGACTGATCATGAGTAACTTACGCAGACGGGCGTGCTTAGATGGGCCGAGGATTCGATAGAGCGCTGCCGGACATCGAGGATCTTTGGCTTGAGCTCACCATAGTTATCTTCTAGATTACAAGCTGTGAAGAGAGAGCTCGTCCTGGGTCCATCTGAAGTTCCAGCTTTGCTTCCTCATCTGCCACATACTTGAGCTGAGTATCAGCACCGTGCCTGACACTGAATTCGTATGATGGAATGCAGCAGCTGGATCCGAATGTGAAGGCTCCTTTTTCGGCGGAGGAAGACGACATGCGAGGAGGGCAGGCTAGCTGATTCTTGAGTGTTCTTCGCTGCCGCTGAAGGACCTTAAGAAGGATACATTCTTTTACGTACTTCCTCGGGTAGTGGTGCATCGACCACAACCTGCACCTTGTTCTACCCTAATTCTCCATCTCGATACGCTCCATGCAGATGTACGCGAAGAAGTCTCGGAACTACTGTTACTTTTACTCAATGTTCCTCTCTGCGTGTGGGGGACTGTATGGTCTGGGTGTATCGCGTCGTTCAAGTACATCTGTCCCTAGGCCAGCAATTTGGGTGCTGGAGATTGAGATAGACAACGCGCTTCATCTATCAGCGAATGAAGAGATACAGGTCGGGGAGTATTTTTTTCGGTCCACCTCCGCACAGATAACTTGGCGTATCACAGGCGGGAGGCTAGAAATAAGCGTTGTAGTAGAGCCGGTGCTGATAATGGTGTGAACTTAGACATACACTTCCTCGCCGTTAGTAGTCAGAACCGAGAGTGGAGACAGCTAGCTATGTACTCTCGGCTCCATCAATTCATCCCTCGGGGTTGATGCGTGCTAACCTTAGACGCGACGGGAGACGATCACTAGGACACGACGCAATCATTTATAGTTGTCGGGCATTATGATCTCTACCAACATCGATCATTTCCTGGTCGCCATGATTCCCGCAGTATTGCAGTTACATCGTCTACCATGTGCTTCATTAACGAGAAGCTTCTCCGTGATCTTGGATAGATTGCCTTGACTACTTGAGACAGTCTCGTCATCGAAGACATTCCGAGGAGTACCGTTTCCTTTGACTTCTGTGCATGTTCATTAAACTGTTGATTTAAATATAACACAAAGCAGTAGCAGGCCTAGTAGCACAAGAACTAGGTGCGGAGAAATCCTCTCGATAAATAACATCGTCGCTTGGAACGACGATCGATCAGGCCGGATGTTTTCAATAAATATCACGGCTGCGAGATGATTACCAACGCATGCTGCGTCGCCAGGACGAATACATTTTATGCAACCCAATTTTTTACATGTGTCGCAAAGCGTTGGAAAGGAAGCCGTCATTGAAATTTCCGCGGACAACGGATTCGTCAAGAGGATGTTGTCAAATGGCATAGGGATATGATGCACCCACGTTGACAAGTCATCAAGCCGCTCAATGAGGGAGAGTTGATCCGTCGTATTGGTTATCAAAAACGGGATCGCAGTGAAACCCCTCCTTTGAAAGCACATGGGCGCTCAGTTTCGTGACGGAGGAAACGTGGGAGTAGCATCACGGATGTATATCAATTTTCATAGAGGTATATCCAAACTTACATTCCTGAATCGTATCCTTGAAACCGTAGGGGATAATCAATTTGCCAATCCCTGCTCGGAGAATTCTCTAGAGTCAGCCTCTCAGCGCAGCGTTGATGATCAGGCAACCGACAACCCCCTCTAAGCAATGGACGTCGACCATGAAGGCGGGTGTTTTCAATAAAACAATGACACGGCGCGGCGGATCGGGAAAAGCGCCCGATCACCCTGAAACGCGATCGAGTAGTCGTTCAGTGGAATGCATGACGAGCGGTAAAAAATCAAGGACTCTTTCGCGTCAGCCTAGGATAAGGCCAAGTGGATGTCCGACGAATCCACTGATGGGAGTGTACTGGCACCGCCTTTCGCACCTTAATGTTAAGGGCTGCACCACGATCTGTCGAACAAGGATAAATCAAGTATTCCACGTAAATTCTTTCCAAGCGCAGATGTTAATGAGGATGTCGTTAACCCTGCCGTGATATGGACCTCAGCAATGCCGTCAAAGGTACCTCTCGATCAGAACATAAAAGAGAACTTAAACTCTGCACCCTTAGGAGACACTGCACGATGGATCAGAAAGTTTCAGAGCAATCACATCACAATAACAGGCTGTAAAATTGACGCGCATATCGGTAGTATCTGCTGACTACGTGGAGGAACATTACCGGGTCAAGTCAATAGATTTCGCCAGCTCGGATTGAGCACGGAACACCGACGACAATTAAAGGGCGAGAGACGCGATTTGCGTGCCGTCATTTCGACATGACAGCCCCCAAAACAGGAAATTAATACTCTCGAGGACAACCCACATGCGCCTTACTCGCCGACAGATCGAGCCTTTGGAAAAGGTTTCGTCCCCGACGATATGGCCCGTCCCTCACACGAGAGTACCCTAATAGCCGAGTAGACCCTGTCTGGCCCTAGATTAAAATGAACGCTGATAACACGCTCGTTACTCCGTGATGGAGGGGAAAACTTACCTCAAATATTCCCCGAGTATCCCTCTTTTGCGACAGTCGGGTATCTACGTTGCGGTACCGTCAGCACTTTTCGCCAGTTGCGCCTAAATATCTAAATGAACTGTCATCCCTCGCCTGTCTCGGAATCATTTAGAGAGAGGAAACACTTACTAAAAATAAACGAGAGAAAATGTGGTTTTTGGTGATAGATTGAGTTGAGGTGAGGGCGTGTGAAATCTTGCGGCCGTTGAGGAAAACGCCACTTTGACAAGAGGGAGAGCAGAAATCAGAAAAGTCTTTTTTTCAGAATTAAGGAACGGTTACTTACCAGCTCTCTCGGATTCGGTGCCAATAAATGTCGACCAAAATACACGACAGCCAATTGATAGCTCGAGGACCATGGCCAAGTCGGTGTATGATAAACGTCTCCGATCCGATGATGGCTTCCACGCCCACGCCTTTTTTCTTGATTGATGAATCAAAACACCCATCAACGCGGCATAACGTTCAATCCGCCCTGAATGTACCGATGTCTTTAGATAATGACTCAAGAACACAGTAGCAATTCGAAGTACCATGCCGAATGGAGTAGCGTATCTCCGATTTGAAAAATTTAAGTTGTAAAGGACGCGGGCTAAAAAGTACGAAAAACAGACGACCTTGATTTGATGGATCCAGAATAGATCGAGAATAGGCACCGAAGGAGGCTGAAAACAGAACGTCGCCGTGAAAGACCATAATCCAGGCGCAAGGGGGCAAAATCCTCATTGTGCAGCGCGTGGGGATGTCTTTATTGACAGGAGAACATATCTGTTGAACAGAAGAACAGCGAGAGGTAGGGCCAACAGGAAACAGATGTCGGATTTTGAGAATTAGGGTAACTCATTCGGTGAGTGACGGTTCATGGAGACTCCTGGTTTTGAAAACGAAACTAAAGCTAGGGCTTGTGGTGCCTGCGTGAGACAAACCATACTTTCAGGAAGTCTATTTCTGGGAGCGTCACGGTATGTATGGCGACCAGTCTATGAATTGGACAGGCTCGAGGACGGCCTAGCCTGCTGAGAGTTGGCTGAGACTCAGCCTGAGAGCCTGAGGAAACACAGCATGGTACGCGGCGTGGACATCTGCCGAAGAGTGTGCGTGGCAGTTGAAATCAAAAAAAAATTAGCTATAGAGCAAAGTAACAAGCCAAGGGACGTCGGTGAATGGTGTTTGGCCAACCGGCAACTATCCCGGCATTCATTGTTTGTCAAGAAGTCCCGATAGCGCGGATCATTTTTCTTCCTCTTCCTTTCCATCACCAGTCGCAGATTCAGGTTACCAAACCTAAGCACCACCCTCTGACTCGGAGTGGGGAACGTTCGCCTCAGCCTGCGCCGCGCCACTATTCACCAGTATTCTCTCTAGTCTGACACCGCCTTTGACGACTTTGAACTGTATACCCTGGGGCATGGTCGTAACTTCTACCTCGCTCGCCCCGATATGGATTTCAAACCCTGCTGTTGGCCGCGGGTTGAGGCTATGGAGCACCGCCTCACGTCCCAGGTCTCAATCTAGCTTTTCGTTATGATTTCTTCTCCAGGACGAGAATGGCTGGAAAATGACCAGTCTTTCTCGCTAAAGTTCTTTTTCAATTGTGATATTCGCGTGCAAGGATTGATTGCGCTACGAGGCCGTGTTTCTCTAATCATCAGAAGTGTTTCCCCTTGGACGACTTTGGGTTGTATGCATTTACACGGACTCGAAAGGATTTGCCTACAATCCAGATGTGCAAAATGACGGCCTGTGCCTCGGATTAACGATTCTCAATGGTAGGTGGCAATCTGGGCTTATTTCTCGATCTTATTGTACGCCTTCTTCAGGACAAGGGAGCGAATGATGACCAGTCTTCTTGGCTACGGCGTTGTAATGAAGTCAAATATCAGACGAAGCAACTCATAAAACGCGTCGCCGAAAAGGCCTAGGAGCTATTTTTATATTAATGTAAGAGAAGAGTATACGCGAATGAATATATTGATTTTCCCCCCATCCTCATGAACGCGAACTTTCTCTCACTCTAACGCGGTTCTTCTAAATTCGCGGACGCAATACATATATATGCCTGTTGGGCCTGCCGCCCGACTCTGGCTCTCCCGATTGTCGGATGGTGGGAAGGTGCCTGGTTGCCCTGGTTCGGAACGGACAACCCGTCTCTGCCCTCCAGACACGGGGAAGACCGATGATGTTGGGGGGGATATATGGATTGACGGTGTCGAGACGACCCTGTGGCGGCGAGACGGGGGTCGCGGTTGGAAAGCGGGCTAGAACGTCGCAAGCGAGACAGAGAAGCTGAGTTGACATGGACGGGCGACATAATATAGTGGTATTGTAGTGGCCAAGGGACTACATGATGTATCAATAGGTTATGTGTAGTCCGAATACGACATAAATTACTGCTGGATAGTAAGTGAAGGGGTATTATAATGATATTGATTATTATCTGCAAATGAGTGAGTACGTGGTACAGAAAACGAGGAAAAAAGGGAATGATAGTAGTAGTAGTAGATAGCAAAGACGTTTTAGCGAGGACGTGACGTATAGTTCGTGAAAAGTGGCAAGAATGGTGTTTGCGGGATACGTATTTCATTTTCAATCATGACTGGTCTTCTTCTGGAGGTGGAGTTGGCTCGGCGGGGACGACGGTACCACGGACGGGATCGTATCTTCCCGAGCGCCTCGGAGCGGGAGACGAAGGAGCGGGAGCAGGCGCGGGAGCGGGAGGCTCATCCAGCGAATAAGAATACCGCCTCACGTGTACAGGCGACAGCACCGTCCCGCTCCCTGAACTCGGACGAGCCCACGTCCCGCCGAACCTGGGCGGTGCACCCTCGGCGGGCCCCCATTGCACGGGCGGGGGGAGGATACGCTCCGGGGACGGACTGCGCTGATACGTGCTGCGCTGAGGGAGCGGCGCCGGACTACTACCACCACGAAAGTGTGCGGGGCTGTACGGACCGGGGCTCCTGCTGGGGTACGGGCTGCTACCGCGGAAGGGCGGGCGCGGGCTCTCGCCTGGGAAGGATAAGGGCGGGAGAGTGCGCGAGTAATCGATCCGGCGGGAGAGGGACGGAGGAGGGGGAGACGGGGGAGGGTACGGTTCTTGCATGCGCGAGTACCGGAATGGACTCTGCTGCGGAGGCGGGAAGGACCTGCCGGGCATGCCGGGTCCGAGGAGTGAGGACGAGGAGGGTTCAAAGTACGGCGGAGGCGGAGGTGGGGCGGTCCCGGGAGGATAGCCGTAGTGCGACGGGAAGGAAGGCGGGTGAGGGTGCGAAGAGGTCGGGAACGGGCCGTATTGAGGCGGACGCGTCAATGGAATGTCGCTCTGACTCCGTGGTCGCCGCGCTTTTTGGCGTTGGTTCTATGGACGAGGTTAGACGTAGGTTTAGGCGCAGAGAGTGGGTTGTGCTTACTTGAAACCATATCTGAGACGAGGTCAGTCGAGGTTGAAGAGAAGAAAGGGTATTGCCACTCACTTGAACCTTCCTCGCACTCAGCCCGATAGACCTTCCCACTTCCTCCCTCATCGCTGTCGTAGGGAATCGTGACTACAAGCCATGTCAGTTCCAGTACTCCCAGAGGCAGCAACACTCACTTGAGCCAAGAGAGCATGCAAAACAGCAGACTGGTGGGGGGTCGTAAGTGTGCGCGTGCGTTTCTTCTTCTGCGTTGGGGGCGGGGGCGTCGGGTTTTTCTCCGTGTCGCCCTCTGATGAGCTCCCGACCGAGCTCCGGCGGAGGCGCTTCGACATCCGTTCTTGGTCTGGCTGCTCGGGATCTGGTGGTTCTCGGCGACGTGTGCGCGTAATACCGGTGCTCGTGCTCGCCTCTGGCTGCTGCTGCTGCTGCGGGGGAGAAGGCGCGCGTCGACGTGAAGAAGAAGGGTCGTGTGTTCGTGACGAAGTAGTTTGTCGAGTAGTAGTAGTGTCTGTCGGCGGAGGCGATCGCTCCTCCCTCGACATCCAGGATTTGTGCGTGCCTCCCAACCAAAAGGGTAATAAAAAAACAAGAAAGAAGAGAGAGAAAAGAGAGAGAACCGCGCGCCGTAAAAAAGAAAAAAGAGTTAAAGGAAACCTCTTTCCTCCTTCAACACATCCTAGTCGTCGGGAGGAAGAAGAATGGAAACAGAGAAGGAAAAAAAAAAAAAAGAGGACAGAGCCAGGGTAAGCGTTCAGATCAACGACATTAATGGTAACAGCACCCGCGGGACCTAGAGCCGAATTTTATCGCCACCCTGTCCCTTGGGCCCTTCACGTCATAACCCAATCTTGGATTGAGTTGGCGATCGGTAACAATGTTATTAATGGGTGAGGAGCTGGTGTTGTTGTACCTCGATGTGGGAAGTATACGCTTTGTTGGCGAGTATCGTCCCGTAAGGTTAAATTTATGAAAGGAAGGTCTTCCCCCCCGCCCGAGTGTTCCGATGCAGTTGGTTGCTATGAGGGTGGGAAAAAGGAATACTTTACACATGTCACGGCATTGACGTTGATATGATGTGTGACACCGCGACGACGAAGAAGTTTAAGGGCGGAACGGACGAACTTTTTCCGGAAATGGATTTCTCCCGGCTTCCCCTTCTCCTTGTTGCGGGTGTAACATACGAAGGGGGGGAGATATGGAAGGAACACAAATCTCTGACTCAGAGTCACACAATGTATTTCCTTTTTCCTTTTTGCTTTTTTTGACATTCCGTCATCCGGCATTTGAGTCTACCCTGGCTCGAACGCCACCGATGATTGCATGACGACGATGCTCGGACAGGGAGTGGTATTTAGTTAATAACGGGCGTCAATTGAAGCGACTATTAAATGCAATAAAATCCTACGGCGTATCGTGTTCTCCGGAGTCGTCATGGGAAAAGCTGGGCCCCCTCCCGCCACACAACTTTGCAAATCCTCCCCTCGCAACGTTGACACCACACCCCCGCTCTAGGCCCTCCCGTATGTTTTCGATCATCTCGGAGTGGGACGCTCTAGGATTGAGCGGATTGAAGGGGGGGCAGGGGGATTTAATTATGTTAATCGTCGGGCAGGAGCGAGCATGTCAATCCTAGAGGGATCGGCGAAGTATGTCCCCGACATGAAAAGGGTAATGACTGTGCGATTGTCGAGCTTAAATCCTAACAGATGTGATCGTAAACGTGGACGATTTTCATTGCCGACTCGAGGGGTTTAATGAAAAGGAAACAAAGACACCGCGACAAAAGACCTTGCCGTAAGAGCGATGGCTTGGAGGAGAAGGAGGGCGCAAATTCATAGCGTGATCGAAAACGCGTTTGAGGGACGATCCGAGTGCGAACCTGAGTGAGTGTGAACCCTCAATCTTATCTTTCCACGATCCATCGTAAACGCGTTTCAGCAGCGGGAGGGATGGTGCTGTCCTTTTCTCGATCACGATCGAAGCTGCACAGGTTTACGGAAAGAGATAAGAACGAGTATGCGCTGGAGATTGTGGTGAGTGTTAAGAGGAGTATATCTGATCGACGGGCAACGTGCGAAGTGAAACGTGAAGGGAGGGGCGGGTCCGAATGTTAGGAGTCAGAGACGCGTCAGCAAGTAAGACCAGAAGAGTTTAGCAGACGTAGCGAAAGTATTACTGGCTTGCACAGAACAAGAAAAGCACCGAGACGCAATCGATGACGCAGAAGGAAGCAAGAAGGAAGGAGCACCGGGTAACTCCGAATCTTAAGCGCCTATGCCAAACAAGACCAACTTTTCATTCAACTACTACGTCTTGATGGATTGATACTGCCACCGCTCTTTTCTCTCTGGTTGAACTCTAAATCTAAATCCGCATCCTTCTCCAATTGGGTCGATGAAACGCTTAGGGTCCACCACGAATTGCAAGCGGGGTGGTTACTACCAAATGAAAGTAAATTAATCCGCGATAGCAGGTTCAAAATGAAGACCCTGGTCACTATGTTTCGTCGATAATTGAATCCCTGCGCCACACTTGGGAGTCGACGGTTCTGGCAGCGTAGATGGATGGTGAGTACGTCTGGAAAATACCAAGACTCGCCGCTAATGGATCCAAGGCATACGACTCCGAGTTGAGCAAGGCAATCACACATGATTCTATACGATCTGCGCCCACTCTCCCCGCTGTCTACCTCGTCCTCTTCATAACCCATAAAGCCCTGGCGCATACACACAAAGCTCACCAGCCCTATCATGAAACTCTACACATCCGGCGTAGCCCTCGTCACCGGCGCCGGCCAAGGCATCGGCAAAGCCACCACCCTCTCCTTTGCCGAATCCGGTGTCCGCGGGCTCGTCCTCGCGGGCCGCACACCCGCCCCCCTTCACGCGACCGCCCTTGAATGCAGAGCTATCGCTGAGAATCCCGATTTCGACGTCCTCGTCGTCCCCACTGATATCAGCATCGAGGAGTCCGTCAAGAACCTCATGAAGACCGCCGTAGACCATTTTGGGAGAGTCGATTATTGTGCGAACGTCGGCGGGGTCAGTCCGTTGTTTCTGAAGGTTACAGAACCCGGGCTTACTCTTTTGTAATAGACGATGGGAACGAAGACAAAGTTCTCGTCGATACCTACGGAGGATTGGCTCGCCATCCAGCAGACGAATATCAACGGAATCTTCTGGCTCGTGCGGGAGCAAATCAGTGTCATGGAGAAGCAAGAACGGCTCGTGACGCCTATCACGTCTCCTAAGCGTCCTGCTGAACGGGGAAGCATCGTCGTGCTCAGCGCTGCAGCCGCAGTCATCGCCCTACCCGACGGAGGCGCATATACTCACACCAAGTACGCGACAAACGGTCTCACCAAAGCTGCTGGTACGTCTCATTCCAACCCTCTACTCACCTATGCTAACTCTTTCGTCCAGCTCAAGACCACGCCTCGAACGGAATCCGCATCAACGCCATCCTCCCAGGATACATCTACACCGAAGGCCTCGCCTCCCACCCCGCTGCTACACCCGAGGCTGCGAAGCGCATCGTCGACGGCTGCCCACTCGGCCGCTTCGGCGAGGCAGGCGAGATTGGGGACCTCATTGTGATGATGAGTTCGCCGAGGAATGGCTTCATGGTAGGGAGCAGCGTCTTGGTCGATGGTGGGCAGACGTTGAGTGGGGAGTAGATTTGTTGGAATGTCAATTGATTTTTTTTCCTGCTTCATGTGGGACCAAACGTTCTCGAGCGGACGCGTCATAAATCAATCGTGGCTTTATCAGTGAGGGAGCGTCGAGCCCGAACCAGTGATTTATTGTGGCGATACCACAGATCATCCATGCTCTACTGCTGTGTCTCCCGTCCTCGATTAACATGGCTCGCTGCGGCTTCTCTGCATAGCCCACTCAGATTCTGGAACCGAAGCGCACTTGCCTGTTATATCTCCTTCTCATCTTCAGCGGCTCTGTCGATAAATGTCATGTCAATAACCTCAAAAATCTTTTAAGGAAGCCCGTCGGGAAATCGCCGTATGCATACGACCGCAAACTCTGTTTGCCATTGCTCTTCCATCTCCTAAGCAAAGTCTTCGTGCGGTTCCCTCCTTCCATTCCGTACCCACCGCGAATTATGTCTGGGTCGTCCTGCACGTATCCAGGGATCGAACGAATGTACAGACACGGTTTATCGATACATGAACGCGCAGTATTCAGACATCTGGTGATGGGACTGCGAATTGTCCCAGGGATGTCTGCGTGCTGTATTCTCCAAGTCAACCAGCGTATCCAGGCATCGAAGAAGGTATATACGGGGTTTCGCTTGATAAATGAATGCACGTCCTACAGATATCTGGTCATAGAGTGGTGGCCTCGCGACGAAGAATTCCTGGCGACATCTTGGCCGTGCACTTGTTGGACTTTCCCGTCTTTCACTTCCGTCCCGTTCTCACTGGACCTCTCTCCTCTTCCCTGTGCTTCTGTTTCCTTTGCAATGCCCCAGAATCGGAACCGAAGCGTCTGCCTATTATATATCCTTCTGACCCTCAGTAGCTCTGTCACGATAAACGTCATAAACGTCTCCTCACGCGTCATGTCAATAACTTCGAGATTTTTTTGATAAAAGGGAGGCTCTGTTGGGAAAACACCGCATGCATGCGACCGCAAACTTTGTCCACCATTCCTGTCCTCGGCCTCATCGATCATCTCCTAAGCAACCTCTGAGTAAGCGACCGCGTGATTCTCTCCTTCCATTCCTTACCACTGCGAACGATCCCAGGGATGTCTGGGTGCTGTTTTCCTCTGCGGCAGCTTCAAATCGTCTTCGAACCACCCCCGGTGTTCACGCACATCCTACCTCCACTCTTGATGGAATGATTGCCTCGCGACGAGGAATTGGTGGCGACTTCTTGGACATGCACTTGTTGGACGTTTACTTCCGCTCCGTTCTCTCTCCTCCTCCCTGTGCTTCTGTTTCATTTACAATCACAAGTTGCCCCAGAAACAGAATCACGACGTGTTAATAGAGGCCGGAAATCATGATCTCTTGGTTGCTGGAGATCATCAATCATCACTGCCTCAGATTGATGACCGCGCGGTTGACCCTGTGCTGGCTGATTGATGGGATAAGTACTATGACGGATGCTGAATGACAGTATCGGAGAATAACCTCTATATTGGACTTGTTGGCTTGATTCTAAGGCAGAGACTCCTCTTCAAGCCGCATCCTTCCCGCCTCCGATATTGTCGCGTCCTCCCGTCCTTGTACCTGATGCGATACAGATGGTTTTTACTAGCACACTAGAAGGGTGGTTGTAACTGCAAAGTGGTAGAGACGGTGATTAGAAGGATCGAGATGAACGCCCGGTCTTTGATGTTGGTCAGCACTAAGCACGCCTTACTGTCGTTCTCTTTCTAGTATATCCAACTGAAGATCTACGAGTATCAAAGCGACCTGTTC
The DNA here is from genome assembly GCA_022818075.1 of Armillaria altimontana. NCBI lineage: Eukaryota > Fungi > Basidiomycota > Agaricomycetes > Agaricales > Physalacriaceae > Armillaria > Armillaria altimontana. Next base: position 218,707 of record JAIWYR010000053.1, on the reverse strand, counting down.
CAGAGGGCTGTACGCATGCCTGCTTCCCAATGTCCCAAATTACAGCGATCAATATCAGTGACCATGATGAATTCCGGCCGGGCCGAGGCGTCCACTCTCTACTAAGCTCTTTTCATTTTTTCTACGTCAGCTGCGCTGCGCATGTTTTCCTCTGTCTCTATATATACGACTGTTCGTATTGATGACGAGAAATCCATCCTGTATACAGTATCTCTTCGAAAATTATCCCCATCAGTACAAGCAGAACTCCCGCCCTCATGTTTGTAAGTACACCCGGGTACTGTACATTATCAAAGGCCGGTGCTTGTGTTTCAGCGCGCAGCTCAGTGGTTAATCCGTCACCTCCTATTTTCGGATCCGTCCGTTGCGGAAGGAAAGAAGTTGGTTGTTCTTCAAACTAGAGCACAAGCATGTCTTTCTGCACCGAGTTATTATATTCTCCGCTAGAGATTCTCTTCTAATTGAGCCGGGCAAAGAATCGAACCTCTTAACGATTGAGCTTTGAAGAAGTAATCTTACCGGGCCGCGCGCGCCGACATGACCAGCTAATAGTAAGAATGGCATTTTAGGTATGCACCATTGTTATGGCTTCATTATGTCGAAGATGGCTAATATCCCGTATCTTCTCGGAGTATACACTTATGCCGTTGACTCCCGCAAGGCAAATATATTCCATTATCGGTCTTTGTATACGCCTATCGGTTCATTCAATTCCAAGGTTGTCTCGCAGACATTCGCGGGTATCTGTGGCATCCATAATGGCATTGGCGTTTCATTCTTTCAATGGAATGTACGTTACCCTCTTCATTTTACATTATGTCGCCATTGATGAGACGGTATGTGCTAATGTGTTCTCCCTCACACCCGATCGCGTCGTAGTCGCAGAGGCGAGGCCTATCTTTACTGAAGCTTGCTTTTATTCATTCGTTAAAATAAGTCGTCCCGGATTTTTTTGGACTCTTGGCAAGTGTCGAAACCGAGGTGGTAAATGGTATAACTCACAAATCTCCCCCGTGATAGCTTCTGTTTCAAAGAATAGACATACAGTGGAGGTCCGTTCAACCTTCGCGATCTCCACTTTGAATAAACCTTCCAATGACATGGGATAACTTTCATTTAGGTATAGGACGTTTCCATGGCATTGATGTGGAACAACATACCTTCTTGATCGCATTTTCCGGACCCAATCCGTTTGCAACCGCCTAACTAGATATATTCGGTTACGGTATGTTATTTCAGCGCTAGGCCGCCCTTAGAGGGCACTGTTCAGTCATACATCCTCGGACTTGCATTGTCAATTGTCCATCTGATCTCTCCTTTATTCCTGCGGAGTCACTAACGTGATAACAGAGGCCTGAGGTTAATATCAACGGGTCTCGGGAGAACACCACGATTACCACATACACGTAATCTTACGCTGTCTGTAAGCCTGTCTATCTTGATAATGAACGCTTTCCGGAACCCCAGAGGAAGAAGGCGATGCATTCATATTGTCAGTAGTTCCACCTACGGGATATGTTTGATCAATATCTACCGTTCATCGAGAAAGGTATGGTCTACCTCTGCTTTCGGACTTTGGTTTGAAATTCTTCAGCCATAAGCGCCAGTCGTTTCAAATTCAAACGCCCCACTTATGACCAAAATCCCGTCTTTACCGTTAGAGACTCGTACTTGAGCCTTACTTGTACGCACCACGAGCTGCTGCAGGAGGCAATAGCGGGGTAATCTTGGCTTAGTATATTTCGGCCCCGGGGGGCTCAAAGCAGAGGCGGAAAAATACGGCAGGTGAGTCTAGCTTCTCGAAACATTACAGGTTCTTGGCGCCAATGTTGAACGATAAGGTCACAGGTTTAAACAAACCATCATTCGTCATGGATTTCCGTTCTCCAGAGAATCCGCCTATCTACTTCTGGCTTATTATTCAGAAAGGGCGGCTGGCCGTTCCGGCCTACTTTTTCATAATCGAAACTTATGTCTTTCCGTCGACCACTTTATGCAGGTGGGTTGTTACCGTCAACGATGCAAGAACCATTAAGAAATACGAAGCTATATTAGGTTACGCCGACCAGTATGAGGATGAAATAAACCGATGTATATCCATTAGTTACGGAGGACTATCGATCAGGTCACCCGTCTCATCCCAGAGATGGCGCCTGCAAGTCGGAAGAGTGAGAAGTAGACCTGGCGTGTACAGGGTTGAAGACAACTAAGGGCATGTGTCCTGAGCCCCAACTTGGCCATCATCTCGCGCATCCCGGTTTCAGGTGGATGGAATTTTGAGTAGATCCGTGCCGAATCCAAGTACAGATATCAGACGTAGAAAGGAGGACTCAATGTACATACTCACAGAAGTCTATGTGGGATTCGAACCCGTGCAAGGTAGTAGTAAGGCTAATGGTATTTTGGGACCTATCAACTTTTCCACTTTCGGTTCTGGTTAGGGAGTTCGTTGAGTGGTGAAGTAATGATTGCCTTATCTGTCCCCAGAGGTGATGGGGCGCGATGGCAAGGCGTGTATATCAGCCAGAGTCTCGTATAAGGATCATCCTCACTCATGCCAAACGAGCAGATCTTTTCAATGATAATTCAGGCGAGATGGCGCATAGCATTAAATGTCATACTGTGATATAGATCGCGAGGACGAGAGTTAACGGTTGCCTGACACAAGCCTGACATAGAGATTTCCCTCCCACCATCAGAGCCTTGGCGAACGTCTAGGTCTCGATATCGTTTACTTGTGCGCGACGACATACTTTATTACGGTCATGAGGTATATCCCAGCTCCTTCGAAGTTCGAACGACACGCAGGATTGATGGTGATGGTGTTGGCACAAGGGGAAGAAAAATGATCCGCGGGATTGCGACCCGTGACAGTAATGACTAATAATTGCCGGGGTAGTCGCCGAACGCCCACAGAAGCCCTTAGCCAAGCACGCTGAAGCCCTGTTCGCTATGTTGAGCTCGAACCTTCGTCACTCAGCACGGTGCTCCTTCGCTTGATGTTATGCCGATTTTAATCCACTAGCGATAAATGCTCCTCCTGTTAACCCACTTTTCCCCTCCTCCTTTCCTCCGATGTGGGGGTGGTCTGCGCGTAGAATGGTGTCTCTGCCGAAGCTAGACTGTCCTCGAGTCCGTCAAACTATGGGGCTGCTACAATATGTACACTCTTAAAATTTATCTCTCCAACGGCTGGCTTGTCTCACGCATACGCAAGACCTGCTGGCTTCAGCTTGCTTATCGTTTCTGCAAAACAAGGAATCGTTACGTACCTCCTTGAACCGCTTACGTCTCGAATTGGCCAGCTCTCCATCAGGAGGAACTGACCTTCTGTTCCAGCCTTTCTGTTGGCCGTACCTCTCACGGGCCATATCGTCGAGGACATCCCATGTGGGGCAATGAGGATTGTGATTCGGCTTCCGTTTAGTGGAAAGATACTTCAATACCGGGTGAATGTTTGCGTCTCGCCCTGGATTATCTGCTGTTGGACAGTGGGCCTGACGCTGTATTTTCAGCTCCTTCTGTGCCTACACTCGATCTATTCTTGATCTGATAAGAAACCAAGGTCGTCTGTCCGTACCTTTAGCTTCTCTGCTAGCAAGGATCGCGTGCTTCACAACTTTCACAAGTCTGAGAGACGCTACGGCGTTAGACAGGGTACGTTCATTATCGTTCACGAATACGTCACGAGGTGAGTAACCTTATTTCCCTCAGCAATTGTCTAAAGACATCGGCGCCATTACATATATTCAGGGCGGATTGTTACATTGATGGGTTTTGGTTCATCAATCAAGAAAAAGGCAGATCAGTGTGGAAGAATCATCAGATCGGAGACGTTTATCATACAATGACTGGGCGGTAATGGCCATGTCCTCGACCTTCTGACGCTATCAATTGTGATAGATGGATGTGGCGTATCTTGGTCACCACGAAATGGCTCAGAATTTGAAAAGGCGTGCTATGGGTGCATGAAGCCTAGTATTTCGTTCCTTAATTCTGGAAAAGAGTTTCTGATTCTGCTCCTCGTCAAACGTTTTCCTCAACGGCCGCATATTTCACACGCATTACGAACATCTCAATCTATCATGAACTTTTTCTCTCGTTATTTTTAGGAACGATTCCGATATAGGCGACGATGACAGTTCATTAAGATATTTAGGCGCAACTGGCGAAAAATGCTATTGACAATGACGGGTCCGCACCTAGATACCCGGCTACACCGACTGTCGGAAAGAGGGACACTCGGGGAATAATTCGAGGTAAATTTCCATAAAGGAGTACGAGCGTGTTATCAGCGTTCATTTCAATCACTACCAGACAGGGTCTACTCGGCTATTAGAATACTCTCGTGTGAGTCACGGGCCATATTCGGGGACTGAACCCTTCCAAAAGTTCAATCAGCGACTGTTTGTTGGTGCCCTGCTGCTGTCGCTGAATAAGGCTCTTGTGGGTGTCCTAGAGTATTAATTTACTTTTTTGCGGATATGAAGGTACGCAAATCACGTTTCTTCGCCTTCAGTTGTTAGCAGTGTTCCGTGACTAATCCGAGCTCGCGGACGATTTTGAACTCTATTGGCCTTATCCATTTTCGTTTCTGTTGAATGTCTAGCGGGCGATGGGATGACGGCGTGTGATACTGCCGGGACGCTCATCGCATTGTACAGCCTTTGGAAGTATCTTGTCGTGGTGTGTTTCCACTCTGCATGCTCTGAAACTTTCTGAGCCACCTATCAGTGTCACCGTCATCTCCGAAGCACATTGTAAGTTCTGGCTTTTGTGAAGCTTCAGATCGAGAGGCGCCTTTAACGGCATCGTTGAGTTCCATGTCACGGCACTGTTCACGACATCCTCATTAACATCTGCGCATGGGAATAAATCTAAATGGAATGCCTGATTTACCCTCGTTCGACAACTCGTGTCTGCAGAAACCTGCTAAAGGTGGTCCGAGTATATTCCCGTCAATCAACGGTTTCGTCGGGTTTATCTGACTGCTACTTCGCCTTATCGTAAGATATTGTGAAGCAATGTTTGATCTTTTACTGTTCCTGCTGTGGTCACATCCACCATGTATTCCACCGAACGAATACGAACACAATACGACTACTCGATCGCGTTTCAGGGTGATCGAGCGCTTTTCCGATCCGCCGCGCCAGGCCGCGCCGTGTCCTTATTTATTGAAAACACCCGCCTTCAGGGTCGACGTCCAATTCTTAGGAGAGTGTTGGTTGCCTGATCATCGACGTGTCTCTGACTGCGCTTTGACGCTGACTGTAGGTACCCTGGGCTAGATTATCCCGGGTGGTTTCAACTGTTCTTGGATACGATGCATGAGGGTAAGTTTGGATGTTCTTCCATATGAATCGACCGACATGCATCCCTGATTGTCACGCCTATTCCCGTGCTGCCTCCATCGCGAAACTGGGGGATCATATGGTTCGAAGGCAGGGTTTCACGACTATTCTCATGACTTTTGATAATTAAGATTACGGACAACTTCTCTCATTGAGCGGCTTGATGACTTTTCAATGTAAGTGCATCATATCCCTATGGCATTCGACAACATTCAATATGTCCTCTTGACGAATCCATTATCCCGGGAATTGAATTTACAGGTTCATTTTCAATCCGAAACCGATTGCTACATACGTATACTACCCGAGAAGGATCGGGTTACAAACAATGTATTCATTCTGGATACGCAGTATGCTGCGGTAATCATCTTAACATCCTTAGAGCCCTGATATTTTCATTGAAAACACCAGATCCAATGGTATACCATTCTAAGCGATGAGTTTCATTTGGTAGGACTCTCGGCAGTCAATCAAAGCTGTTCTTGCCCTACCAAGCCTCTTACCGACACATACTTAGCGGGTTTCGTAGTTTTCGAATGAATAGCCTCATGAACATTTACCGAAGGCGGTGGACGTAGTTACTGGCATGCTCCGTCTGCCACCTTAAACGAAGAGATAGGTATACGCAGGTCTCCAGTAGTCAAGGTGATTGTCCCAATTCATATGGAGTGCCTCTTTCTTAATGAATCACATGGCGGCGATATTGCAGGAATCATGGCGACAGGAAGTGATCGAGGTTGCTGGAGATCATAATGTGCGAGAACCATGAACAATTCCGTCGCGTCCTCGTGATCATCTACGACGCGCCGACCATTGATGGAGCACAAGCAAAATAAACCTATTTCCCATCAGCGAGTTCCGAGTAAATGGCGTGCCGACCCTACACTTGGTTTTGAGATTTTGACGGTCACTCGGACGTGAATGTCGGCGTTGATTCATAACGATGGGGAAAGATGGATTGATTCTTTCCGGCATCACGCAATAGTACGATACCCTGCGGTGGAGGAAGTCCGCAATACTCCCCCATTTCTATCTTTTCAACAGATTATCGATGATGCGCCAGGATCTGTCTCAATCTGAGGACCCCAATTGCTAGTGAAAGTCGCCATACTAGTTCTGAGTCTTCTTCGGGCATATACGCAGATCGTAGGAGGGGCTCCGCCTGTGAAGCGCGTCGAAGATGATCATCTATCTTCGTACATCTTCTTTGATGGACACACCGACGTAAAGAATCTTGCGACGCTGTAAAGACCTTTTACTTAGCTCGATCCCTGTCAACGCAAACACGGTGTGTATAGCCATGCCTGCATTCTGTGAGAGCGAGGAGCAAGCTGTCATCGAAGCATCACTCGCCGGATAAATACGGAGAAAGATGTATCTTGGTTAACGTCCTTCGGTTGGGGAAAATACCACACAAGAACTGTCTGGACCTCCCTTCTCGTGGGTCATCATGCATCATCCTCCGCCGGCAGCCTTCGCAGTCTCAAATGAAGTTTCGAAATGTTTACACGGAGTTAAACTTGAGAAATTTATCTGCGCTTATCTGAGGGTCTTCCTAAACTCATCAGATAGTGCGTCGATATTCAGATCAAGAGCGCGCAGGTGGCACATATGAGGGATCAATGCAGGAACATCAGATGGACTCGGAAGGGGTTCTCTTGGCGGCTTGAGATCTAGAAAACGACTACAGCGTCCTTCGGGTACATCACAAAATTGCGACACGACCAAACGATGATTGGAGGCGAGTTGGGGTTCAAAGAAGGGACAAAAATAGGCTCCGTCGGAAGACTTGAGACCTTGGCTATTGCGTGTGAGCGTACTGTGGTCCCCATAGCACAAGTTCTTAAGTGACCGAAAGTGGTGGAAAGGCGCGCACGGTAAATATAGTTCTCGGCCACACACGGACAGGAACGATGTCGTGACGGTGGGAACCTTTCTAAGCTTATTCCAGCAATTTATTATTTCTAGTAGTCCTCTCTGAATCGTGGCCAGAGTATGTTCGTCAATATAAGTATCCTCTGATCAGCGAAAGAAAACTCACGAAATCGTCTGTAAAGAGACCATCAGCGGCACAGTAGCCACAAGAATCTTTCGGACGTCCTTCGCAGATATCTAGTATCTTCCATCGGAAAACGACGTCCCAGGCGAGTTGGCATTTGTGGTACAGCGGAGTAAATGATTTCGGGGAACGGTGTTTAGCGTGTTTCTTGCCTGAGCCTAGAGCGAGGAAGAAGTGGAGACGCGATGCGGAATCAGAAGATTGTCTGTTCGTGAAATAAATGGTGAGACTTTTGGAGATGAGGGGGTTGAAGACGTCACTTCAGAGCGTGCATGTCACCCGCTATCATCCGCAGGGCTCTTCGATCAGACTCACCGGACTGATAATGAATCTCGGTGATGGTCAGACCGAGCAAGAGAAGGTCTTATCTCGAGGATGGCATTCTCCAGTAGTTCGGTGGGGTAAGCGCAACATGGGAGTTCATTGGAAGAACGGGAATCGCTGTGACTGTTATCAAAGACAGCACCGGAACGATCTTCGGTGCCTGCGCGGATATTGCGCTACCGAAAAACGGCGGTCATCCCCATCCTTTTCAGGTCAGGGGTCAAGAGTGAGAATAATGGGATTGCATGATGATATAGAGCTGGAGGATAATCGATAAGATCACGGTTCTGGACTACAAGAGATTAGTAGAAAGCCAATACAGCTAGGTTCCCAAACATTTACATTTCGATCCGATTCAGGCAGGCGCGCGTATCTAATTTCATAGGACTTCGGAAGGGCTGTACAACTGAAAGGAAGGTTCAAAAAGAAGCAAACGGCGGTGTAATTTAAGGCCCACTTTCAAATTCACATCGACAAATCACAAAACAGCGGGGTACAGAATCAGAAGGGAATGTAAGCTGGTGGCAGTAAGTAATCAGCAAAGGAGGTACCTGCATAGAACTCGAGACTCACCGCGATATACCGGACATGGAATAAACTCAAGGTAGATTCCCCTTAGTCCGTACAAGGAGCTCTTCAAAACCGGCGCCAGCTCTTTGCAGGGAAGTGAAGGACTCAGTAACCTCTAAGCAATAAAAGAATATGCACTATCTTAATAGGAAAACGAAAATATTTCGCTCTGGAGTCAAACTTGAAACCATAGAAATACCTCTAGGTTACATTCAACAGAAATCTATGTATATTTCATTCTAGTTTCAATTACTTCAATTTACGTCTCAGACCGACACAACGGAAAGATCCATACTTTACGTGAATTTTAGGCGCCGTTTTACGGTATTTATAGGGTGAATGATGTGGATCATTCACAGGACGTGCGGGCCTTTTAGAGATGCTGATCTCCACACACGAACGAGGATATCGGCAAGAAACAACAGCAGGCTATGAATATCACGACGAACGAGAAGGGCTTGCAGTGAGAAATACCTTAACATGACTTCTTAGGCCAGGCCAAAAGTCGGTGTTTCAGAATGAACTGAAATAAGGCTTCTTAGTGTCGTAAGTATGTCACCATCACAAAGGAAAACAGACGAACCTGGCCTAAGAATAGCCTTACGTATCTCATGTTTCGTGACCAGGTTTCTTTGATGAACATTGAACGTTCAAGCTCAATACTACTGACACCAAAAGAATCCTTGTTAAAGGGAGGGCTGGAAGCGCACGCAGGTTGGGAAAGAGTGTGTACACGGCATCCAGGCACGTCGGCAGCACGGCATGTCGCCCTTACACCAAAGCCTTTGACAAATAAACACCTTCTTTGATCTCTCACTCGCGTGTCTTCTTTCATTGTCTGTTTATTGCTCTAATTTCAGTTGGACTGGATAAGAAATATTGAAGTACCATATGGATCTCTCTTTCCACGGTGCGTATCCTCTTTTGTTTCACTTCGACTGAAAGTTTCAAGGTTCGAGAAGTCCGCCATCTTTCCTGTTACATCTTGAAGGCTTTAACAAAAGTGTATCAAGGTCAGGCTGGGAGCTCTATGTGACTTTGCACTACCTGTATGTTCCCTATTTCTGGAGCGCCTCACATGCAATGTTCCTTATCTCAACATCTGGCTTCCTGAACAGCAGGAAAGAAATACTCCCGTCATTCTTGCGGCGTAGACTGCCGTCACCGAGTCAGAGTGTTGTGTGACGGACCCACAAGCCTTCTCTCACTGACTCGCTCATGAGTCATGCTTGGCAATCTCCGCCCAGAGAAGACGTTCGACTCGGGCCAATAGCGAAGCCCCTTGCTCCATTGGCATTTTATCAAGGTAAGTATTGACTTCATCTATCGGCGATGAATCTATCCTCTTAATTGCTTCTAGATATCATGAAAACGAAGCCCAGTGGAATACGAGAGCAATGCATGACGAGGCTGCAGGGTAATATCCCGAGTCCCCAGGTGAAGATTTTGCCTGTCAAATCCACAGACATATGGCCCAAGATTCGGACGTCGTGTACTTAAAACAATGTGCGGGTCTTTCTCTTTCTGACAACTTTTATAATTCATCCTAGCCTGCTATGGTTGTACTTACTAATCGCGCATGGAGGTACCGTATAGATGTGGCGCTCAATCGCTATCATCGAAAGCCCAGGCTCAACAGGAAGGCTACTTTAAATGAAGAAGCCAGGCCCTCGTTACTTGGAACAATCGCTCCTTATATGTAACGAAGACGGAGCGTTCTTTTATTTAGTAACGTTGAGTTATCGGCTCACCCTCCCGTATATAGCATCCCGGAATGACCGGTCATCTCTGGGCCCGTTCCTCGGAAATTTGGAAGTGTGGTGCATTTAACTATAATGATGCTCTTGGAGGAAAGTGCTGTGGTTCGTGACGGTACCGGTTCTAGATGGCCGAGTTCGGAAAGAGTTTTAATGGTACGACTCCGCCGCCCGTCGCAATGATTGTACAGGGAGACAAGAAGAAGAAGAGCGCTGGTAACCTGTTGTAGGCGATAAATTCCAACAAGAATGTTCTATTGACTACCGCGCACTTCGACAGTGGGTATGCAAAATATCCGGTTCATCTAATGTCGTTTGGCTGTCATAACAGGCGCGCCACAATCAATCGTTTACGCCTCTGATGCATAGTACGTCGTGACAACTCATTCCATTCATTTCCTATACTCGTTCTTTGTAGAGACCGGAGATTAGTAAATTTCCGGATATCAACTCGCTGAAGCAGCAGAGGCGTCACGGGAAAGGATCGCGCACAAGCGTCATAATGCTCTTTCCATGCTATGACCATTGACTCTGAATTAAGACATTTACCCGGCAGAGGAAGGCGAAGTTCCATATGTCCCAGATTCCATTTAACGTGGTATTGACATATGACAAATATTTCAACCACCGCAAGCCAAGGTTGAGAGTTTGCGTACTATTCTTCTGAGCCGCTTGGCATTGCTACGTTGTATTTTCTCCTTTCGTACTTCTCCGTCACGGATTTCGGCCCTTTTCTGTAGCAACAGCCACGTTCGTGGCGCTTCTGATTTAGCGGAGACATCCATCCCGTCTGACTTACGAGAAGGAGACACCCAATCGGAAGGCAGTCATGGGATTTCACCGTGATAATGGTCAAGGGTCGTCTTGGGTCTGGTGTAATGGATACCGTCACATACGAACAAGTCCTATGTCTTGCAAACCTTCTACGGTAAGCCATCTAAGAAAGGAAGGTAACAATTCGCTCCCGTTCACGCCGGACGATGTTTCCTTTGGAGATCGAATCACACTTAGTGCAATGAACTTGACGAACCTAGCGTCTGCCATTTGACGGCATTATATCTTGGGCGACTGAGACGACTGAATGAGCAAATGACGAGGTGTAATAAGTTGTAGGCTAAGTACAAATCCACAGGAATTACCTCTGCCAGCGTAATCCAGTCTTTCACATAGCACTTGTAAAGAGTACCGAGCTCCAGCACATAAATTTATCCCAGCTGTTGAGAGAAGCCGCAGCAGCAAATGGCGGAAATTATCGGAAGCTACTTTGAGGAAACAGCCAGCGGTCCATCCTTTCGCGTTCAAGTTCTTGGCAAATCAAGGTCCTCTGATTACGCGGAACATTGGCCTCTAACCGCCTCTTGGAGAGTTGTAACCAAAAGCCCGTCCTTTGTCCTTCCCAAGACGGTTATCCTGTGTCAGTCACGTAGATTTTATTCAATATCTTTAATCGTGATTGTCCAATGGAAAAGTGGTCCGGTCCGTTTCCGCCGTTCACGTGGAAGCAATTTGTACGTTCAGCTTTGCTTTCTTCCGTCATCTCTCCGAAGCCACGGAACTGAGCATATTTAGGTGCAGGCTACCACGCCATGTACAATGATGAGAAAGCAGTGCGTGCGTGTGCTACAGTCAAGACTTTGGACAGATGCGCCTGTAGAGTCACTTCGCTTGTTTATTCCCACGTGCCTCCTCTTGATTTGACTGCCGGCCCAAAACAGTGCACGGTGAGGTTCTTTATCCTGACCTTTATTTTGCCATTGACCTTCTCACGTCCGGATCCCTCCCCCTCTCACAATCCGTCGTGCGATCGAAGTAAGTTTTAGCAACCCGGTCCTGATCTGCGAAATCGTGCATCCCATCCAACTCGGTCTTCAGACATAAGCTTATGCTTCTTCCATCACAGCGCGCGAATCCAGCGGATGTCTTTCTGATCTCCCCGTTAGCGCACTTTTCTATATTCGAGCGAGCTGTCTCCAAAAATTGCAATCCATTCTCCATGCACGTATGCGTGCCGTAAGTGTAATAGCACCTAAGCTAATGCTTCTCCTTTCGTACGCTAGTTAAGCTCGCAGTGCTATCCTGTACAGAAACTTTCCGTGGAATGGTTGGGGGGGGGGGGGGGATGGAGACGTTGCCTTGACAGAGTAAAAAACACCAGCTGTTTTCCCTGCAACGCACGGAGAACGGATTGTCCCGGGATCTTATAATATTGCAGTAACGAAAAGGTATGCGTCTAGGGCAGTGGCTTTATTCACTTCTTCCGCTCCCCATTTTTCACAAAGCCTTTGAATTCAGGGCCCGTTCCAGATGAATCATCCACACCTCGATTCACTTTTTGGGGATCAGGAGCCACGAGTTGAGCTCCCGTAGGTACCGTATTCCGTGAGTCTTCAGTTCTCGCCTGACGAATAGGGTATGGCGCCCTAGCTTAAGATCATTTCATTTAGGTGCCGGGCAGAACGTTCCGAAACCCGCAACATTTTTAATCCGGTCGGGCGGGAAACGATTCTTGGACGATGAGACACGCCATATGCTGGTCCTCCGTGTCTTGGTTCCATTAGTGGGTTGGCCTTGTATCGATAAAGATCGACTTTCGTTATTAACAAGTGATGACGATTTCTAGCTACCATCAAAGCGCTTGATTTTGCTAGCTCGGGCAAAAGGAAGCTATAACCGAAATCAAAGATCTGACAGAAGTCAATAGGTATGCGACACCGCTGACCTACGTCCGGTGTTCTAGCAGCCTATTACCGGATCGCGACAAAGGCTCTCAAGATAGAGACAAAGAATGGTCAGCTGACAAGGAACACTGGTACGAAATAAAGCCGTTTATACTCTCGAGTCTGACGATGTTGGCCATTTACCAAGGAAGAAAGAAAAGAGACAGCAATGTCGTACAAAGCACTCATCTTCGGAGCTATTCAAGACAGACTTCTTTTCGTCGAGTGCTGGATGGGGTCGGTGTCTCTCTCCCTCTCTGTATTGACAGAGAATTTAGCTTATCTCTTTCAGGCAGATTCTCTGTACGTTCTCCCACGTCCTTTTCATTCTCCGGTTAACAGTAGAAATAGATCTTCTTCAGCCGTCGGCATTAGTCAGTACAGCTTGCATAAGCTGTTTGAAACGTTTATGTACATTGATTGGACTGCAGTATTGCACTCTGTATGCCATGCTCTTGCGCCGTTCCACGGACGGATATTATTGCTGCTCTGCTGAGGATCCGCTCCTTACTCTAGCTAAACCATGCACTTGTGAAATGGCTCGCAATCATTAAGCATATGAGGTACGCTAATCAATTGATGTAAGCTCAGTCTTACTGATGGAGTCCCTGTAGAATTAGGCATATCTCCTTCTGAACCGAGGAACCAGCTATTGTAAGTGTACACTAATTATCCTTCTGAGACTCGCACTGATTAGGAATCTAGGATCAGGCAAAACCACTGGTTTGTATGTCTCGGATTCGCGAGGATCTTGCTACCCCTGCATGTAATAAGGGGAGGAAGGGTACTTGTAATCGGGCAAAACGAGCGTCCCCGAGTTAACCAATGTAAATCATTAGTCTATTGCGAGTAATCCTGGTCAATGTAGCTCCTTGGCGTATGTCCGCCGACATCGTTCAACGATAATCTCAAGATCCAACTATTTGTTCTCTCCAGCGATGGGGGCCTCATTTATCCACATCTACAAGTTATGTCTTTCCATCGATGACTTTATGCGGGCACCATCCACCGACCATTAAGAAAACGTGGAGCTACAATGCCAAAGAGATAAACCTCACTACACTGCATCAATCAGGACAGCCTCAGCCCACCACCTCGTCTTCGACGGATCATCCGTATACAATGATCCCAATCTCAAGTTATTCACATTCATCACGACGTGCGTCATCGGCGCTGTCCGACCAGGCGAAACCTTCTCTGCTTCTCTCTGGTGGAATCAGACGGGCAATAACCTGCTGAGAACGAGTCTCACTTACTCGGAATATATCACGATAGCCCGCGGAAATGCTATATGCCAGATCGTAGAATGACATCCCACGACGATGCTTGCATATCAAGGGGATACGGATGTACTGCGGAAGATACCCGCTTGCCTGTGATTCGTCAGTTTCCGCCAGGATAATAGAAGAGAAAACTCTACATGAAAGACGACATCGATACATTCTACTCCGACCAATGCAAGCGGGTACGTAGAATCTGGAGTCCACGACCGATCGCCCTGCAGGACCTGCAGCATGCTAGCCCACCCAAATTCGATTTTGTACAGCATACGGTCGGACATGGGGAGTGGGAAAGCGTACTTGAGGCGGCCGTATGCTTTGGGGCTGTGGCAAGTGCTGGTGTTCTGTTTTGAGAGTTATAAGAGAACGGGAGGGAGGGGAGGGGAGGCCGTACGGGTGGTGTGTCTAGACAGACGTAGAAAGGTTGGTGGAGCGTGAATCTCTTGGCGATGCAATATGGGATGCATGGTTTGTCCTAAGCGAGGAGGTAAGAGCGAGTCTATCCAAAGTACTGATAAGCAGCTTACGCGTGTCCCATGGCTGACGAGCTGAATAATATTCCGTGGGTCCTAAATCTGCTCAGCATCCAGTGTCACAGCCGCGTATAAGCAGTCCTACCGGTCTTTCTGGTCCATATGTTGCCATCTGCTAGTTTACTAGTCAGGATATATTTTCGGCCGCCATCTTGTGAAACTTACAAGTAAATCATGATTAGGCTCTTCTCTTACTGGGGTTTCCGGCGGCGTTTGCACCTGAAAATGAGTCTACCTTTCAATAACAATTTGCCAGTCCTATACAGCAAGAAACGAACATACCGACGGCTGACCGTAGACATAAGCCATGATAGGTGGGATGATTAGGAGTACTTGCGCCTGGAAGATGTCGTTCTTTATAAAGATTAACAAGACCGTTGGGTGGCAGGACCGTCTTCCTCAGACAATAAAACAAACTCGGACTTAGCGAAAGTGGCAAGACCATTGAGGTTCGAAAACAATATGATGTCCCCTAGAATGAGTGGACAGATCTCCATCCACGCAGCACCCGTGTTCGCCTCCAAGTACTGTCCACTGAGCAAGCTTAGATGCATAAAGCACGCGAAGGAATAACAGCCTGACACGGCACAGTGTTTTCAGAGTTGACAAAGAATGGACCACACAATACTATTGAAGGTGGCTTTCACATCGAGATCCTGTTGGACAAAGGGAAGAAGGCCAAAGAGCAAACATTAGCTTAGTCATTGCGTCGGAAGGTCAGGTCGGTCAGATATGGACGAAACATAGAAAACAAGTTCACTGGATATCGAAGTCCCGATTCCGAAGCAGGCTGAAAACGCCAAGAAAATGTACCCAAGCCTTCGGAATTGCGGAACTTCAAACAGTAGACGGGCCGTCGGGTGTTGCCGCATATCGGCATGTCGGCATCTTCGAGTGACATTTCTGATCCATCTGTCAACAGTCAACGTCAGCGTCGAAGACCGGCTTTCCCTTTTATCTGGCTTTCACTTTTACTGAGATCCGCTTGAGGACGTTTATTCGGGCTTCGCCTCTGTCGCTGGGTAGCCCTGCGAGCGCATCAACTTCTCTATGAGCGCTCTCAAATTGGGGTGTCTGCGATCTGTTTCCCTTAATTTTCCTCCGCAGTGTACTGCTGGCTGTGATGACATAGGAAGCTGAACTCTGAGACTCAACATACATCGAAGACGCGAAGCTTGTGGCTTCCCTGAAGGAGCCCGCTATCTGTCGAATGTCATAGGTGATTAACCCAGGGGAAATGTCACTTGACAGATGCCACTAGTACCTATGATATCTGCGGCGCTGATTCCGAGGGCATGTGAAGTCTCTCACTCCGATCTCAGAGTTCTGTAACATTCCGGGTTTTACGGGTCGAGTGGCGCAAACATGATTCATTTAGATATATAGTCGCGGCTGCAAGAAAGTGCTATGACTTGACGGTACCGCGCGTAGCAACCACATGTCGGGAATATGCTTACTCGGCCGTCGGTGTGCCTACGTCCCTGGTAAGCCACCGCCGCGGAATGACGGTGCGTTATCAGCGTTCATTGTGAGGCCAGGCAGGGTCTAATCGGCTATCAGAATCTTTCGTACGTGATGCCACCTCTAGGTAAAAAATTCCAACAGCGGTCCTGAGGCGACATCGCCAGATGTTGGTTCCTCCCATCGGGCTATAAGGCGACCTTGTGCAGGCCTTCCATTCCCTCAGTAAAATGTACCGAAATGAAAGTGCCTTATGATCATTACGACTAATTCTCCGAGTCGGCCTTTTTTTGGTTCGTCGTCACCTCTAAGTATGTTACATTGTTAATTTGTCGTAATGAAATCATAAACCGGTGATGATGCGCTACTTCCCTCGAACCGGTATTGCAGCGGGAGAATTCCAATCATATTGAAGTCTGCCTTCTACGTCGTGAGCATTGGCATTTTGGAATGCAGCTGATGTACATTGAACCCCAAATTCTCTGTGTACAGCTATCATGAATGGATCAGGAATTTCCCGGCCTTTCTATAATCGTGTCCGTGTGAAATCGGAACTGGTATCGTACGAGTTCGTCGACGCTGTTAGAAGAATCCCCTAATTGATGGCTTCGTGTTCTGGACACACAATGTCACACTTTAACGGCTTTAATGTTCATGCGGACCTCTCTAGCCGTACTTTCCACATTTATTCCTGTCCGATACAACCTAACTCATGCCATCACCAGTGGAGCCTTTATCATCTGTCAGAGTGGTACATGTATACCGCTCGTAAGTTGCTCCTGCATTATTCATTTGCTGCTATGGGTACGGCTACACCAGTTAAATAGAAACCGGCAGCCCTGTTTCGCTGGAGACGAGCAGAATTCCCGCCACCTGCGCTATGGCTTCCTATACATATCTCGTAACAACCACACGCCCAGTCTAAATACCCCACAACCTGTACAAATCCCAACATCGCATTCTCTTTGAAGTTCGAAATATCGACGGACGCAGAACACTAGCAGTTCCATATTTAAAGTAGCCGAACTCGACTCTGCGCTTGACTCTGCTTCAATAGTACGAAGAGATACATTGCGGCCTAACTTCTGCCATTTAATGAATGAGCCTCTTTTATTTGACTACTCGCGTACCCAGGATACGTTAGCTATAGGATTGATGCCATGCTTTGTTTCAAGCATCGTCCCGGTCGACCTATTAGTGAGAGAACTAAGGCATCAGGAAGAATGTGCGAAAGAGCTGCGAGTGCCTTGTAGGAACAAAAACAACAAACGATATCCAAAGGTCCATGGGGATAGAGAGGCTCGAACTATCTGCTGAACATGATGTTTCCGTTGGTCTAACTTGGGTGGAGTGGACAGCCCTATTTTCGAAACACAATACTCGACGCGCCAAGCCTCTTACATCCAAGAGCGATACCATACTGAAGAGAAAAACAATCTTCGTCATCTGGGCATGACGTTTCACCGGTCGGGTGGGAAACGCTATAAATGTAGTACTGCAAAATTGTGACTGCACAGAACGACTCTGATTGAGCCACAACATTTGTCGATAATCGCAAGGATTGTATCGATGGATGACTTGCCATGCAAGGTTGCCACTCTTCAACATCAGATGCCTAACTTCTGGTCCTCGGTCAGCTTCACAGATGGATATCGGGGCGACGCACATAGGGAACGTCCCTGTGATAGACTGTACAATGTCAGCGTCTGAAGGCGTAGTTGTATTTGCGTGTTCGCTCGCCACGGTTTAAATACAAAGAGGCAGAGTAAAAGAGCAGAATAGTTGCATCACGTCCATACCAGCGAAAAATCGTCTACAGAGTTTACGGTTCTGCGGTGTGTTAGCATGAATCGATGCTGTTCCGGATTCATACACGGTGCAAAGCCATGATTGTAGATATCTGCTTACTCGCTGTCGAACAATTAACCCATCTCGCTAATGGCGCGTGAAGTACTTACTGCCGCCAGCTCTGGGACAATATACAACGGTTTGTCGTAAACCAAGCAGCCCTTAGATAACTAAGTTCATCGACAATGGTTCCACGTGTGAAACTGTCATCTCAGCCACCATTGAAGCTTCCTACTAAGAAACATACCGAACATCGCTTTTGGTGGCAACGGGACCCCCTTTGGTCTCATCTGGGTGCTATAATCCATCGAATAAGTAGTCTGTACACGTCAAAGTCGCAGTGACAAGGAAGGGCCGACGCAGACATACCTCTGTGTTTCCAGATTGAGGCTTCCAATATGCAGCTTAATTGGTACCATTCCCTGAATAGCAAATCTTCACTGACCAAAGCGTCTCGCAGTCAGTAAAGAGAAATTATACAAAGGGAATGCCTTTACCATAAGAAGCATCGTACCAAGATCGGGTTTACCAGTGTTCCTTCTGCAAATCGAATGCATCATGCGCGCTATTAACGTACAAGCTTCGTGAATGATCCCACGGAAAGCCCGTAAGTGAGCTTCCGTATTGTCTGCGACATGTATTCGTAAGACCTATCAAAACAGTGCGGAAAAAACTTATTGACTGCGACAGCATATTATCGACTCAGAGTCTCCGGAACCCGTTGGTGACAGATCGTCCGTCAACGCATTGGTACGACTTAGGCCGGGTGCTACTATAATCATTTCCAGATTCAGCCATTAAGAGGCAGGAAGAGTAACCATTGAAGCGATTCCACGGTGTTCGTACGATAGATACACATAGAAGGAATCAGTTATGATAGTTGTAGAGAAGGGTATAAATGGCTCACCCATGTGACCGAAGAATTTAACGGGGCTCGCATGACGTTGGATGGCTTGCAAATTATTTGTCGCTTCATTTAGCTTCGACGCGTCATGGGAATCTGGGAATTGAAAAGGTAACCTCGTTAGCGACAAGAAAAATACAACAAAGACGAATATAGCAAAATATCAAACTTCAGTACCATAGCTACAAATTATGAAGTACTAGGCATCAGTAAAACGCATAAAATAATAGCAGGAGACTCACTATCGAAGTGCGAAGGCGATGTCGAACAAGGTTGCTAATGGAGATACGGCTACGAAATTAGTCGTATTATTCCTCCGCAACATTGCCAAATAAATGAATAAAAAGACGCACCCCAGCTATGTCTTTCAGCGACAGTACCTTTTGGTTATGCTCCGATTGAAAGTCGCGTAATGCTCGCAAGACAGATTAGTCAAAATGCCCCTCCTGTGATTGCCTATCGCATATACTCAGCCACTCGAACAAGAGAGGCAACGAGAAGGAACTCAAACCATGTCGGATTTCTTAAATCCTTTCACTAGACACTCTGCGAGAATATCTTCAGTCTGTGTTTCCCATCCGAGAGTGCGCTAGTTCCACCTCAGGTTCCCGTGGAGATCATGGCCGGCTCGTCGACTTCATTCGCACAGAAAGTCAGGACGGCATTTTCCGAGAAAGCAAAGATCTTTGATTTCAAGAGTGATGTACAGCAAGAAAGGAAATGGGATGACTCGTCTGTTCTGAGAGGGTTTTGAGTCGGCGCCATGAGCGAAAGAGTACCCTTTGATTGGCAGAGAGACAGATTTATGGAGCAGAAAAATGGAGGTCTAAGCAGAGGCTCCGGCCACATACGCTTGTGGCACGCCAACACAAGTATTAGAGAAACTGCAGCTACAGACGGGATTAGAGTACCATTGCAAAAGGCCGTGGGAAGAGAAAGATTTAAAGACATGTTCCGGCCGTTCCGCCCTACCGGTCCGTGTTTGCCACGTGCTCGGCACATCGCTCTTTTGATGTAACCCCCACTTGCAGGTGCTTTTTTGGCTTTTCTTCTATACTAAAATCCCTCACATCCAGAATTATCTGAGAACATGACTAGTATCATTTCCATCGACCTCAGAGTTGGTATCTGGAGTACCAGACCTCACGGCGAAAACACTGATCTCGCACTGGCATTTTCGTGCCGCTTAGCGGAGATTGGACTTCCTGCTTGACTTACATTCCGTTCCCTTTTGTTGCCAATTTGCTTTGAAGGTCGACATCATTCCATAATTAGTCGACCTGATTCTTCATGAAAGCGTACAAACAATTACATTTTTCTGCACAAGCACGATTTATTCCTATGATGCAGTCAAACTCGGTATCCAAGGGGGCCCGAAAATTATATTTTATTACACAGGGTCGAAATATTTTTTAAGACAGTCGGAGCAGGAACCTACCTACCTCTATGATGTCATTGTGACATCATATGTATATATATGGTAACTTTTCGTTCCTGTCCGTGGCCACATCACCGGCCGTTGACCCTAAACCAATCAGCTTCTTCACTGGCCTTCCGCTCGATGCTGAACGCGATTCACATAACCATCATCTTGGTACGTACCCGAGATCAACACATTCTTGAGCCGACATTCCAGTACCCCCTTGTCTCTCGGTACAATTGTCTGACTGACTTTGGTCACAGATATCATCTCTGTGCAGCTATCTTCATTGTTCATGGTGGTCTTGTCTGCTTAGAACAGTCTATTTGAGACAAAATCCAATATATTTTGTCTAATATATGCTCCATTAAAGGTGAAAACAATATGTTGTAAAAATATTTTAAGCGCATGTTTGAGGGAACCTACCTACCACCGGCATGTACCGGGCCGCAATTTCCGTGCCCCCTTGTCGGTATCTGTCGGTATCCACTTTACTCGGCGTTTTATTTCGTGGTAATTCTTCTATGGTTAATATCACAGCCGCAAAGTCAGGATTTCTTTTCATAAACTGACTGAATGACGGTGAGTAGCTGCATAACACCGCCTTAATTCTTTCCACTGCCTTCTCCCTTTCGGATCTTCTGTCATTCACAACCCAGAGAGCTGCCGTTCCTCCCTTTTGAACAAGCTATTAATGACGTACTGACAGGCTTACATAGACACGAAACATCTCGGCGTACGGGGGAACCCGTTACTAGCGCTAGGTACTTTTCTCGAGAGGCCACTCCATATTACGCTCAGAACGCATGCTTAGCTGTCCTTCATGACGCTCACGTCAGCCCTGATGCGCCGAAGACCCATAAGCAACGCCACTGATTATGGACGTTGCTACGCAATAGGCTAGTATCCGTGGTGGAGGAGTACAAATGGAGCAAATGGAGCATAGCATGCCAACCAAGTCAGGAATAAGCACACACTGGATCTTGACGCACGATAGTTATTATTCCTGTCAAATGTCAATACCGTTCTTCAATTGATCGTGAGGTAGGTATATTAATTCGAGGCAGAGCAGTAGAACAAAAGCCATTACAAGGCTGCGTTGATCATCGTCCACGGCGACACTGATTTCCTCTCTGGCGAGCTCGTACTCAAAACGTTACCTCCGTATCTCAAAAGGAAGTTGGGGGTGAGTATGAATAGAACAGATTGTTGCAATGTACTCGGCGTAAATGATTGACTGTGGCGCAGTTCTGCGACATCAGACGAGCTGGAAATTCTGCATTCCATATGTTGAATCACAGTTGTGCATTTCGGTCCAAGAACCACTAGAATGTCCTCGGTAGAATTCATCGCTGACGACAAGTTACCATCATGTGCTTTGCACGTCTACTTGTCTCGCTCCACAATTAACGTTAATGACATAGTTTCTTGCAACTAGCTACGGAGTGTTAGGGAATCTTACCATTCTGAATGGAAACCGGTACCGTTACGAAGCACAGCACTTTCCTCCAGGAGTATTTTTATAGTTAAATGCGCCTAAATTCCAACTGCCGAGGAACGGACGCACGGATTTCCGTAGTTTCCGGGCGGCTACATACGGAAACGTTAGTGGACAGTTTCGATGTCATTAAATAGAAGAAGACTTCACGTTCGTAACAACAGCCAGTAACGAGGGCCAGGCTTCGTTAATTGAGGGAGGCGTAACCTGCGGTCCTCTGGAGCCATTATTGGGCGACGTATACATATCGTATGGCGGCGGGTAATTACTGGGTAAGTCGCCGGAAACACCGATCAAACGAGCGAAAGCGGCGCATTTCACAGGTGGAAGATCAGCCTACAATCTCCGTATGCATTCTTTCCCTCGTATTCCACGGCGGCTTCGACGGACTGGCGTTCATCGTAGTATCTGGAAACGATTCTGAGAATGGCTTCTTCGCTTGGATATTAATTAATTGCCTCCATATTGCTTGTGCCAACGAACGGAGCAAGGACAGTCGTCATTAGCCTGAGAAGATCAGGCGGAGATTGTCAGGAAAGCCACTAAGAGAAGGCGCGTAGAGCCATCATGCCATAGTCTGACTCAATGATAGTGACGGAGTCTTCGCCGCAAGGGCTCCGGGAACATCTTTTTCCTCCTGACCAGAAAGAGACATCGAGGTAGAGACCATGGCGTGTTGTGAGCTGCACATACATGAACATGAGGTACAGAAAGGCTCAGAGCTCCAAACTGCTGAAGAAACCTTCGAGTTATAAAGATTTAAGTCCTCTCCAATCTTCGGAGGGGCGTATCAATAATACAGAGAAATTCCTGTATCGCACCAAGATTTCTCGGCGCTCCAGGCCAGCGGAAAAAGTAGACGGCGCGGGAATGCGATCAAAAGATTTGAGAGAAGAGTGTCAAAGGCTTCGACGTGGCCGGGATGCCGTGATCTTCTTGAATCTTCATGCCACGGCGAGTGGGCATGCTTGTCCTCTGCAAATTTGAGTTCCCAGAATTAAGATCCTAGAGCTTGAGCCCGACTCTTATCCAGAGATTTTCCGTCGTGTAGCAGAAGATCAGACCCATGGCGGGAGACGCGTCGGGATTAAGCGGAGACGTGATTTAGGGCAGGCTTCGGAGGCTTTGCCGCAATGTCCCGTAGTTCCAGTACGTAGTTCGTAGCGTAGCTTTATGCTATCACATCCTAATCCGGCGACAAGGCTCTAACGACACTTATCTTAGGCTGGCTTATGCCAGTGTTTCGTCTGTTTCTCTTCGTGATGGTAACGCTGTGGACTTACGGAACTAAGCTTCAGCTCCTTCCCGAGTCGCGAGTTCTTTCTCAAACTTTATTGCGCGCCTAAGCTATCCTCAGGTCCTCATACCGCGAACCTCGCAACGATGTTTGATTCCTTACGATGTCTGTGTATTGATCTTAATTTCTTACAGTTAGTCCCTCGCATATTCCCCGTCTCAAAAGAAGATATGTGTGTCAGATTGTGGACCTACAGCACAGGCGCTCAACATCCGCCCAAGGTACGCATATCTTGCTCTTAGACATAAATTGAATCCATTAAATTTAGAATACGAATACGTACATGGTCCTCATTGAATGGTCCCGAGACAGGGTGGGATACTTTTACGGAAACAGAGCGGAAATTCTCGTTACGATAGTATGGACTCTTTTCGCGATAAAATATTGAGTCCTTTCAATTCAATACATTTATGCAGAGCGTCTACTTCCTATTCAATCTCTATGTACATTACAAGGTGAGCCTAGTCCCGAACAGGAATCTTCCCCGTCTGTTCAGATTCAGATTCCGCACTCTGTCAGTCTGAATATGAACGTGGAAAGTAGGCCTGGAATACCACCGGTCCTTGCTTCTCTTCCTTTTCAGTTGTTTGGTTTAATATGTCTTTGACGTGAGAGTCAACAGCGATTCTGTGTATCTATTTGCGAGTCTGTAGTCGAACTTGATCGGAGCTTCTGGACCTATTCCTGGCGCGCGGGAGCTGGGCTATCCTTCCAAAGGTTTTGAAGCGATCTACGCGGAAGCTCTATGGTATAAGCTCCTGCGCCTACGTCTCGATGATGGGTGTCAAGTTGAACCTGTCAACTCAGTGGTCTTCGTTTTCCTCGAATCCTCTCATGACTCTCTCGTCTGGTTTGGCAGAAGAAGATCTGCAGTTTTGGCACCAAGCTCCGTTCTCACTTTAGACCAACTCGGAAGCCCTATATCGAGCCTAATCCTCGAACGATTAGAGAAAATTAGAGACATTTCACTGATCGCTATACTATTTCCTTTCATCAATATACGCCTTCCGTTCGAGATTTACGCCGCTAGCACTCTAAATTTCCCGAGCAAACAACGTTTGAAGAACATTTCTTTGATTCCGTCGAAGATCCAAAAGAAAAACTCGCTAGAGACCTTTACCTGAGGCCAAGCAATGCGCCGAACGAGATATAGGGACGTTTTAGGAGAACGGTGCTTGTTGCTGATACTAATGGTTCATTGTACACAAGTTTTCCTTTCGCTGATCGTTAGGATGCTTAGATTTGGGTATCTGATAAACTCGGCATACAGACAAGCTTCCTATCGTGTCGTCGACACCTAAATATCGGGTGTATGTCTTTGAATCACGGGCTATGTGGACCTCAATTATAGCTTAGTCTGTCGCGGTGAATGTTTCTCCCTTTTTCATCTCCTAGATGTTAAGTTGTAACAGAATTTCCCGAACCGTATGAGTTTTTCTGCATCGATCCCTCGTCTGAATACCATCGGCGACATACCTAATAAGTGCCCACGCACGAGTATCATGAATGACGGTTTGTTTCCATATCTGAACTTGTCTGCGGGAACCTTGACTCTTGTATCAGCCGACGAAGACCATACACGCTCACAAGGCGCGCTGTCACCGTATACTCACTTCATGATACCTCTACTTTTCAGGTTCTTTATTGAGCGCTCTAGGTTGATCCAGTTCCCAATTATTACGCTTAGATTACGAAGGAGTCTTTAGGGGTGATATCTCTCAAGTACTTCAAATGCGTGTTGCACAGTCCAAACATCGTCGGGGCGGGTATCGTTGAGCATTAAATTCCTAACAATAGAGCCTGGAGCAATACCTTCTTACGTGTCAAGCAAACGAGGTACTGGTTACGCGTACGCGATGAAGACACCACTGTAGTCAGTCCTCTTAGGCAGCTAACGAGGTTATAGAGGTCGCCGGTGGCGGCAAAGAGTGAGGAAAAGACAATAGAATTTCTTCAAGCAACTTCGGGAATCGGCATACTACTGTGCAAGAGAACTGATCTTGACGACAAGTCTTTTCGTGTCGGAAGTGGCTGTGGAGTTCGTCCACGGGGAATTCTGACGTGTCTGTACGCGTTTTATTGACATTACGGTTATTTTGCGACTGTTTTCTGATTTCTTTATACCGGCGCAGGGATATGGTTCCAGTAAAACGATTTACGAACAACACCATGACGGTGGCTATATTCGCCGCTGTCTTACAAATGTCACGATGTTAGCCTTTGTCCTTTAAACAAGTAGAAAGGCTCTCCTCCGCATCCAGAGCCTTTCAGCCCTACAAGTTGAAGTTATTGATTGCACCAATTGTATAACTAGACTAGCACGAGTCAAAGAAGTATTGACTATAATGCAAGGAATGTAAATCCCTGCCCCGCACGCGTTCGATTCCTTCTGAAAGCGCGTTTCGATGGCAGCGGCACAATGTACGTCCCACTCTACCTATTCTATCCCTGGTTCGCACAATGGGGTTCATCTGAAGCCGACATTCAAGCACAATGGAATGAAAGTGGCATAGTACCACCGGTGCCGCTCAATATGCAATAGCTTTTTGGCGTTATTTAAAAGCAGAAGAGGCTTCTCATTCTTTTCACGCCATCATCTACAATGGCTAGCGACGGATACCACTTCAACAACAAACACCTATTTATCTTCGATTTCGCATCTCTCCACGATGCATGGCTCCAATCCCGCTCCGAGTCAAAGACACTCCCAAAGCGAGAGAGCCGCTTCGTAGCCCCCATTTTTGGGGCCCACCCACCAGACTTTTCCATTGCAGACTCGGACTTTTGTTCTCTCACCCATGCACAGCTCCTCACATTCAGCTACGCCATGCGGAAGTCCCTCAAGGACTTTATCCTCATCAAGACGCATTTCTTCGACTATACCCCTGGCCTACCGGAGATCGACCCGGATACTGGAAGGCGGCTTTTGGAGGTCGACGAGTGGGTGGATGGCGAGACGATACGGCCGAGGTCGGTGTCCTGCTTGGGGTGTTTTCATAGAGTCATGTTTACGGAGAGGGAGTACGACGTTCGGGGGTGGCAGAGGCATAGAGATGCGTGTACGGGGATTGAGGATATGATGGTGCGGCACGTTATGAGGAACATCTTGAAGCTGTAAAGACTTAGTGGCGGACGTCTTGCCATCGATACCCGGATGAATTAGTCTCAAGAGGAACATGCTTGGGGTTGATGAAAGGTTAACTCTCCATGGCTCACTGGCTATGATGAACTAGATACATTTCCATGATGTGCTTACTTGCTGAAGGTCCTCAATAAGGTTTATTAATGCCATTTGTATTAAATATTTTCTAAAGCTCATGAAATTGCAGCATGAGTCGGAACATCTTCATATATCCCGAGGGGAAATTACTCCGATCCTTGAATTTTGAAGCCCATTCGGAAGTAAGTCTGGCTCCGAGTACTTGAAGTTCGAATAATATATGTCTGAAGACGTCCAAAGCAATCCCATCTGCAGCAGAGAACGCGTCGTTTTATACTTGTATAAGTACCCAGGAAAAGCCATAAATGAGAACAACAACTGACGCGTAGCTCGTGCCTAGCAGAGTATCGGTCCGGACCCAGAAAGTGGCATTTTCTACATTGTCGGTGTCCAGCTCTCCAATAATCTGGCTAAATTTCTATACAAAGTCTGTGCCCAATTGACTCTGTTCACCTGAAGACCCTGCGACACTTTTTTCATCCATATTCTCTTGATGATGATCACGAGAGGAATCTCCATGTTCATCCTCGGTGTTGTCTTCGCTGTAGAAAATGGTCACCAGAATGACCTCCAAAGCGAAGTGAAGCAGCAACACTTTCGCTCTAGGTGTCATTGGGTCGGGCCTGACCTGCAGCTACCCGACCGAGGACCAATGTAGGAGCGGTTCCCTACTTCGAGTTAAATACTAAAGACTTCTAATTCTGAGGCAGATAAATGACTTACACGTCCCACGGAAGCTATGACGTCAAAGTACTGCGCCGTCAACGTCCTGCTTCGGAATAAAGATGACATACGAGAAGCCCCAAGGAATATAAGAAAGCGGATCCCACAAGGATTTCAATAACACCTCTATAAGATCGACACCCAGCAGTTCCTCGTTCAGTACACCCAACGACCGTGACAATACGGTAGATAATAAGGACTGTACAGACAACGGTCGTCGAAAGCGTGAAGGAGAGAGATAGAATGATCCGGCAGATAAATGACTTACCCGTCCCACGGAAGTTATGACGTCAAGGTACTGCGCCGTCAACGTCCCACTTCGCAATAAAGATGACACATATGAGAAGCCCCAAGGAATATAAGAAAGCGAATTCCACAAGGATTTCAATAACACCTCTATATGATCGACACCCAGCGGTTCCTCGTTCAGTACACCCAACGACCTTGACAATATGGTAGATAATAAGGACTGTACAGACGACGGTCGTCGAAAGCGTGAAGGAGAGAGATAGAATGATCCGGCAGATAAATGACTTACCCGTCCCACGGAAGTTATGACGTCAAGGTACTGCGCCGTCAACGTCCCACTTCGCAATAAAGATGACACATATGAGAAGCCCCAAGGAATATAAGAAAGCGAATTCCACAAGGATTTCAATAACACCTCTATATGATCGACACCCAGCGGTTCCTCGTTCAGTACACCCAACGACCTTGACAATATGGTAGATAATAAGGACTGTACAGACGACGGTCGTCGAAAGCGTGAAGGAGAGAGATAGAATGATCCGGCAGATAAATGACTTACCCGTCCCACGGAAGTTATGACGTCAAGGTACTGCGCCGTCAACGTCCCACTTCGCAATAAAGATGACACATATGAGAAGCCCCAAGGAATATAAGAAAGCGAATTCCACAAGGATTTCAATAACACCTCTATATGATCGACACCCAGCGGTTCCTCGTTCAGTACACCCAACGACCTTGACAATATGGTAGATAATAAGGACTGTACAGACGACGGTCGTCGAAAGCGTGAAGGAGAGAGATAGAATGATCCATATGGCACAGGGGTTATGCGATGTGATAGCATGCAAGCTAACCACATTAGTAGCACGGTGGTATATGTACATGAACGTGGTGGCGGCACATTTTACCAGTGTTGATTACAATAGGTCCAATGTCATGAAAGTAGCAGACCTGTCGTGATGATGGTGCAGAGAATAGGGAGAAGCACGATTAAACATCGTCGATCCCAAACTAGCTAGCATTGCCAAATCTGCATGATCATATAAACACGATGCCATCCTCAGAAGACGAATGATCCCGATAATTTACCATTATGGTGACGATCGTGGACGCCATTCCACAAATATGAACCACCAAAGGCAACAGCAGTCGCAAGAACGGTGACCCCACATGCTGAAGTCCCAGAAACAAGTCCAAAAAGGTGCTTCCACTTCTAATGAACGCATAGTTCACAAGTCACCAATGAAGTGACATGGCAAAAATGTCCGTGATATAAGGGGACATGACGGCTGAGACCATGATTACCTTTTATCGTCCGACCTGGAAGCGCCCAGTCAGAGAAATCATCAGACTATGTTAGCGAACGTTAATCATCCAGGTCAATAATGTAGCAAACATACGCTCCAGAGTGCGATACGCAGGATCCCCGTATACACACATGTAGCCACAATGAGACCCGCATGCATTAGTCGACGAAACGTACCGTCCAAGAATACTTTCAAGACGACTTGGTTCAGATACAAGTCCATGTTCTCAAAGACTAATTGTACATCCTTGCTTTTCAGATCCGGGATGTCCGCTATCGTCGATGTTGTGAGCATGGGAAAGGCGTCGTGCTGTACGGCAGAGGGCATCGACCGCTTAGTGATCTGTTAAGAGATAAACCATCACAAGAATTACTGGCGATCCCGGGTGATGCCTTGTACTGCAAATTGACACAACCAAGAGGGCAGCGCTCGTCAGATACACTGATAGATAGTTCGAAGGTAATAGCACTCTCCTATGAATGAGATGATCTTTTTATCGACATCGGAGGAATCGAAGAAGGATTAGGCGTACCGACCCAGGGTCTAGTCGCTTGTCGCCACCCCTTCTTCTTTTCACCCAACCGAACGATCTCAGTTAACGCTCGACAGTGTAAGCGGTGAACCACCACAACAACATTTTTGTAGTACTGATCTCAATCCGTATGGAACTGATGGCCTGTAGCGAGCGATAAACTCGACTCGGTGGTTCAAACTGGGCAATCAGATCAAAACCGATGTTGCTTATGACGGTTAGTAAGCAGGTATCTTTGTAGGAGAACGGCGAACCTCGTTTTGGATGTTCGGCATCTGAGATATGATTGTACTGCCACATGGAAAGCAAAACATAGGTACCTTGATGGTAGAAAAGCAGGCGTATCAATTCTTGCTCGCCCGCAGATTCTTTTTTTTCGAGGTGTTCATGTCTCTCGCCGTGGGTCCTGGAAAAGAAAAGGAGTGGGCTGGTATGGAAAAAGAAACCGATAGCGAGGAGGGCAGGCTAGAACTCGTTACCCGTGGAGGGTGCGCGATTTTGAATCGAGCGGTCGTGAAGAGAATGTGTGTGCGTCTTCAGTATGACGTCATGCGTAGAACGTGCCGTTAAAGCTTAAATCATGGGTAGACATGAGGAGAAGATCGTGAAAGGATTGGCGTAACAGTAGAAGAACATCATATTGCCAAAAAAGGTTCGCAAGCTTGCACGGTTCAAATGATCACATCAACGGTTGGGGAGAATGTAGACTTCAGTTTGCTCTGAGTTCGTGAGAGGTAAAAAAGAAGGTAATTCGTGATTGACGACCGAAATTATAGTACAGCAGTGTTCAACCTTGACAACACACCAAACGCTCTACCACTTCTCGTGAGCAGGACGCTAAATCCCATACGTCAGCAAGGAATTAAAAGCGAAGATGAAAGTGACTGACTACCCAATTCCCAGATCCAGGTCGTAAGAGGTTGCTTGACGAGCAGCAGGCATGACTAGGGAAATGCCTTAGCATTGGCCATCCGTAATGGTAGGAAAATGCGAGCAAACGTACCTCGCGACAACCTAAAATTGTCGTCCTGTTCCCACTCTGGGTCGTCATGACGCTGGGAATAGGGACATCAAGACACTACCTACCACACACGGTCAGTCTCCAGAACAAAATCGGCGAGAGTAAGGTACTCACATGCGATACATGGATGTGCTGCTTTCCAAATTCCTTCCCAAGACTCTGCGACAGTGCTCTCAACGCGTCCTTCCCAGCCGAGAATGCGTTAGTCGCGACGCTCCCTCGCGTTGGCTCCCGTGAAGATCAGCCTCCTTCACCAGCTTGGAATGCCTCGACAACGTTCTTCGAGAATTCAAACGCGCCTTTGATGTTCATTTGTGTCACGGATTGGACGTCCATGGGGTGATATCAAGGGATGGCTTCCAGACACCATGTCCAGCGTTGTAGAGGGTAACGTGGACGGGTTGGCCTGGGTAGTGGGCACGGTTTGTGGCATGGATATCCATGGTGCCATAGGTCGATATCGAGAATGAGGCAGCAGTCCCGTCAGCAGTGTTGATATCGTCTGAGAGGGCCTGGAGAGAGTCGGCACCGCGAGCAACGAGGGCGATGGTGTTGCCTTCCTTAACGAAGAGACGACTGGGGATGGTGAGATATCATAGGTGAAAGGGAAGCAGGAGTCAAGGAAACGTACGCTGACGCTGCTCCAGCACGAGAACCCGAACGATGACCCATACATCAAGTTACGAAACATTGCCGGCGCAGGTGATGACCTCTCATGTTGGGGGAGGAAGGACAGCTATTTATCTGTGAGCGAGATGGTAGAATTGTCGGGTGAGAAAGGCATTACCAGGCAATATCTACTGCTCAGTCATCCCGCGAGATAATGACCGAAGCTGACACTATGCTGAGAGGGCCTATGTATCGTGGGCTGACGTCGAAGTGAGAGCAAGGTCGGGCATAAAAGTGGAAGTATCGACTCGGCTGTGGAAGCGAGAAGACAAGCGAGACATGTGAAATTGGGAAAGGTTGTCTACGTTTGGTGGCGCCATGTCAATGCCGGATTGCCGAACCTCTGCCATCAATCTACCGCCATCTGTCCTTGATCCGTCGTTGCCTGCGTCAACTTCAAGGCTGGTACCATAGACTGTCCGCACCATCACTGTCATGTTTCTCGTCTAATTTTCCTTATCTCATAGCAGCTCTGACCTTTTGGGTTACGGAACGAAACACGATACTAGAAAGGTATCATCTGCCTTCCAACTGCGACAGCATCATATTCCCACAGCCTCGCCTTGTAAACTTGTAAAGGATCACCTCGTCTATGGCTCTATTTACTGTCATGTCTACAGAGGTAGCTATGCTTATTGCCATTTGATTTCTACGTGTAATTAAGTATGATCTCCAGGATCATAACCGTGGCAAGCCTCTTATACGACTTCAACACTTTTCGACAGAGTAATGGACATAGTGTCGTCGTCCTCTGAGGACGTAACACTTCCTTCCATGTCCGACTTCAATAGGTGCTGCACGGACCCCGGATGCATGCTATGGCCCGGCGCACCGATATCCGAGCTCCTAGATGCAACACGAAGGAGTATCAAAGTCGGGGCAATTCCCTACCCAAATCCAGTAAGTGTTCTATATTCTCTCCATCGAAAGAAAAACATTAAACTTACAGTTACTGAAGCAAGAACCACTTGTGGATAATTGCTGTACGGGCTATTCGCTGCAATGAACGGGATGTACACCGCTAGGGCAACGACATATAGCGCGGCCGATTCCACTATGATCTCCATGACTTGATGGTATGGATTCGGCCCAAAGTGCAGGGACTTTCCGATCATGCTTGCTCGTGCAAGTCGGTATACAATAAGGATGGTACATATGACGGTTGTGGAGAGCGTCATACTGTAGTATGCTACTCCCCAGTTGATCGAGTTGCTCCCCCAGGGAGTCACAGGTTTCCCCTGTGCATCGGTCAACGGCGTCAGCTCCTGAACCAGGAAGAAGATATCAAAAACTGAGAGCGGTGAGTCTTTGAGCTTTTTAAGGTAGATTCTGGCGACTTACTGGCTCCGCATAGCGTGCACAGAGAGGGAAGGACGATGACCCTCCAGTTCCTTCCCCAGATGATCCAGCACCTCCATATCTAATCTAAAGATGAGTACAGCACCGAGAGTCAAGCGAGATACGTACAATAACGCAATCAGCGGTCAGTATATTGATGCTCGCGACAATACTACTGATCGTCGGAACCCACAATGGTCCGCCAGCGATCAGTGAGTCTATGAGAGCGAAAAACCTAGTTTCCTCGGTCTCGCCATTGGCGATGAACGCCCGCCGGGCGTAGAACCACCTCACGGCTACATGCATTGTAGCCATGATGTACATGAACATCGAAATGCCAGCGAGGACCTTCGTCTGCGCCGCATGAGCAGTGTTACTCGACACTATCAAAGTGACCGTTTAGGTTTGGTCGTGTATACGGGGTTCAACAACGTACGTATCCTCCACAGTACGACTGCGAGCAAAGCTGTGTACATTCCTAAGCCATGATAAGTACCTCAAATTGAGAGACTATAGTTTGTGAAACGATTCTGACCATGTGTTAGGCATTCTATGATGACCCCATTGAACCATGAGTCGGACACTTGTGTTGCGAGTACTTTGATGGATGAAAAATCTGGGAGTACCTCCGACATCGTGCGCTGGACTATGAGCTATTCCTTGCTTGTAAAACTGAAAGAAGGGTGGTTGCAAAGTTTGAAGACGTCCGAACGAGACACCAGAGCTTATGAATACGTCTTGAAGTGTCTGAGCCTTGGTAACGTGGCCATCATTTTATTGCTATATAACGATCTGACTTCTCGAAGTATAGGGCTATTTGCCAAGTCCATGAAGGGAGCGGTGGTAGGAACAGTAAGATCTAAGTTTGTTAGGGTCTCCATCCGTGAAGAGAGGGCCTGATATTCTAACCTCAGAGACGATTATGGCATGATGTGATCAAAGAGCGCCCAATCTTACTTCAGATATCTCCTAGGCAACATTGAATCGATACTTCTATGCCTACCGGGATATGCGTCTTGATTCTTAAACCGATAGGACGATAATAATAATCAGAGATAAATTTGGAGGACTTGGAACCTTATATGAAAGACTAATTAGTCTCGTAAGTTTCTAAAAGCGAGTAAAGTAACTGTAGGGAAGGCATACCTATCAAAGGGATACCTTGATGACAAACTTGAAGTCAAAGACGCAAACCCCCGACATAGGAACCGAAATAGAGCATCTGCCATCGGCAAATTACTTGACTATAAATCATTGTAAAGGAGACATGCACAAGGGTTTTACAAGGAACGACGACTCGATTCTATATCAACATTGACAATGCTGCTCTCTGCGACACACAGGAACAGTAACCACGGGTTCGGGCGGTATAAAGCACAACTCGAATGGGAATAGTAGCACCACAATTCACGGAAAACCCTGAGCATTCCTGGAGAATGAACATCTTCGCTGTGTTTATCGGTATCGTTTGGCTCATTGCTGTGGGTATTTGGTTGACTTATTTCAAGTTGCTTCGAAAAGACCACAAAACCATTGACAGGTATGCTGCACCGCAGTTCCCACCCCAGAACCCTGCAGCGGGGAAATGTGTGCAGGATTTATGTTGGGACACTACGGACTAGGGATATGAATCAAGTTTAGAATTTGGTGATTCTTGAAATGTGAGCAATGGAAAGAGATAGATATTCACGATACAACCTAACTTGTCTAGGAATAAGTGCATATCGATCATAGGCGCACTTAGATATTTCATTGACTCGTTATTAAACAGGAGCCAGTAGACTGTTAGAGATATAATGTTGTCAACGGGGAGTTTGATTTACGCGGTCACAACAATCCTCTGATCTTTTTTTGACTTTATCATATCATGAGGTGTCGGACATTAACTTTATACATATGTGAAATATTGATGGGTAATAAAAATATAACGCCGAAGCTGGAAGATTCGGTATAAGTAGGTCTGCTTCAATTCATGCATCTCATACCGACGCCGTATCATTTCCGTCTAATATAATAGGCATTTCTGCATTCCTATCATCCTCGGTCGCCCTATGTGGGATTCTCCTCGTAATGCATACCGATCTAATGACTGCACTTTTTACCGGATAAAAAACAAGGAGTTGATAATAGTAAATAGATCGTCTATGCCCCACGAGTTCCATAGCCCCGCAGAAAGAGAGTGTAGTGGAGATTTGGCAGGTCGTAGTGTAAATGGTCATTGGATAAGGGTGTTCGGCGCTCTGAACAAAAGATACAGATTAGATTATGCTGAACCTCTAGTAAATAATGGCTGCACTGACCAACCGCTCTTTTTTCATCCCCTTGCGTACTTTCTCCTTCTATCGTCATGAGAATCATCTGGATATTCGACCATCGCAAGCCTGCCCTCCGAATGGTGGTGTCTAGATGCGTCCCTCGCCAGGCCCGACCCATCCGGAAGCATGATACCACGATAATTAGCAGGATTAGGCTCCCCATGAGGACATTCCCCTCCCGCATGTCGAACACCTATCCTCCGACACCGAAAGCATCTCTGACGGCTCCGCAAATAGTGACGTTGCTCATTCGTAAGTGATAGAATACTCCCATAGAGATCGAAATTCGGTCTCTCTGACAATGAACGAGCCTGAACTCTGGATAAGAGCGGCCTGGGAAACGAAGGCGGGTGTGAGGGAGTGGATGGTGATTTAGGCCCGTCATCGATATGACAGACGGGCGAGGGAGGAAGAGGAGGAGTTGTCGCAGCGCGTTTTCGTGGCAAGTCCGAGTCGCGTTTGCGCAGACGTGGATCCGTTGGTATGTCAGACACGGGTATGGTAGTTGTCATGTCGCTCTCCGAATCAGCATCAGCATCGTCGGTTGTATCCTACAGACATGTTATCAGAAGTATCCGTCATCCTCCCTCGGAGCGTCTGCGTCACGTCGGTGTATGGAAGAAAGACGGTTATTCAGATGGGATTTAAAATGCGCAAGGAGCTCGTGGTTGCTGAGATGATAGGGCGTGTTCCGGAGGAAGGTGTTCTTCGAGCGGAGACGCGTTATCCAGACGATGACGCGCTCATTAACTGACTGGTACGTCGCCAAAATGGAATCCCTGATTTTCCGGTCCCAGTGCCTGGGGAGAAATGCTGCCCGTAGTTCAGACAGGAAGTCCGTGAGCGTCAACAAACACAGAGGGGTCATGTCGGCCATGAACCAGTCTCGTACAAGTGGATTCTTGAAACCGAGGGACAGAGAGGGGACATGCCTCGAAGGATCCAGATTCTCATGACTCTGGATGCAGGTACGTGCCATGAATTCGTATTCTGTGAAGTCACAAGGAGTGAATGAATCACAACAGGGCTTGATGAGAGGGATATGCGAGCTGCTGTACTCGAAGAGTGAAGCTATCCCAGTCGAGGAGGACATTGGTACTGTAAATCTCGAGTGGCTTGCTTGTAAGCAAAAGAAAAGGATCTCGCGGAGGTAGTGTGGTGCCCCTAAAGTAGCTCTTCAGTGCGCTGCTCGAAGGCTCTCGAAAATCGATTTTGAAATAAGCGATGGACCCGAGTTAACAAAGCAACACGACATGGTACGCGGCGGGCCCCGTGGTCGAGATCAATTGAACGATAAGGTATCAGAGAAAAACACGAGTTTGATATGAATGGTGGTATTGAACAGACGTAGAAAAGGGCTAGAGCAAGGTCCGCCTCCTAGGGCGCACACCAGGAAAATCGAAAGCCTATGCCTGGTATGACCATTCTTCCGAAAAGAGGATACAAAGGAAGGATCAACGATTCGGGATGGCAGGAATGACGCGACCATGAATTCCTGACGGGACTTTAGTCCGAGTATCAAATTCGTTCAAACACGAAAAGTGATCTGTGGCATCGACAATTACCGAATGGGAAAAAGATGGACCGTTTCGGTGCAGGGTGATTTGCATGGTAGTCAGAGCTCGTCTTTTAATCATAGCGCAGACAGAGATTTCCTCTAACTTTGGATGAAGCTACTGCGGTAAACGAAGATGCAATAATCCAAGGAATCCATTATCCAAGCATCGAATGCAGAAGATAATCTCTTAATTGTGCAGCGTGCTGTTACGGACTAGCGCGTCAGGAGTACGAATGTTTTTTTCTCGCCAAATTAGAACTGTAGTCAGCATAGTAAAAATATCAAAAGTGCGATGACAAGACGAACGTTTCCCCATCCATAGTTCAAACAGGTGCTTCCCCATGAATTATGAATGCGACTAGCGCTCAGCCCCATCTTGCTCTATGTCAAGACATTTCATCAGTATCTCCGGTAAGTAGAACAATCATACGAAAGAAGAAAATGTTCTATGAGTCGGCTGTAATTGACAGGCACAGAACGAGAGTTGAATGATGGGCATAGCAAGTAGGATTTTACGCTTACCTTGTTCTTGATAAGACAGATTTGATACTAGACAGGAGAAGAGACTTAAAAGGAGGCAGCACGAACTTCGAATGACCATCGAAGTCGCTGGTCAAGTTGATTTGAGTTGATTCGGATATGTGGCCGAAAGTTCCGACGGCCCACGGAAAAATACGGTCACGCCTTACCCCTAAACACGTCAATGTATCGCACAACCGAACCTCGTGTATAATTGTTGGCTTCAAGAATAAAAGCTACCGGCTGCACTGTAGTCGGCTATAGGCATTCATAACTTGATTACTTAAAAATCAGTGAGTTGAGCTTACCCGTTCTGCTACTTCACTGAGCCTCCGAAGTACATTTGTCTCCTTCGTCATGGGTTTATTCTGCGGCGGCGGCTTCAGGAGCTGTCCCCATTGCGATTCTCCGAAGAGAGTGAAGTGAGCACGGCTCATTTCTTGGGTGAAAAAATCAGATAATTCTTCCTCTTCCTTTGACCGTGTATTCTACGCCAGGAGGTTTGCTGGTCGTCGATGAGCTGATTTTGGGGGCCGAGGGGGTCAGTCCCTGTAGCGTTGAGGAGGTTGTGCGAGGATCGTCGGCTGGAAATCAGCACAGGAGATATGTGAGGGGAATTCGTTTCGTGGAAAGCGACGTCCAAAGGAGTTGTCCGCTGTATCTGAGGAATATCAGGTCGCTCTGGAAGTCGACCTTGAGATCCGGGCTAAGTATTGCAGCGGAGATTCACCCTTAAAAGCGACAAAAGGAGTAATTCTCCTTGATTCAAGTAACTCTCTACTGGGTGAAGAGGGCTCATCGCTCAACGTAGTTCTGATACCGCATTGATTGAGTGACTGACTTTGGAGTATGATGCATGAGAAGGGAAAGGGATAAGGCTATGGCGTTGTTTATCGCTTGGGGTATTGAAGCAGACAACTCATATGATATGGAATGAATACTGAAAAGAACAAGATGAGTGTATATGTTGAACACACGGTTAATTAGGGGAGTAAGAATTAAGAGTGAGTTTAATGCACGATGAATTTGAGGAAAAAACTTGTTGACGAGTGCACTTAAAGGAGCTCAATCGGCCTGGGCAGAATCTTTTACTTTATACGAAAAATTATATGTTGAATCATTATGGTATTTGTAAAACAGTGGATACTAAATAGCAATACAGCGTTCAAGTCCATGTAGCACGGCAGTCAGCCGAAAACAATCAATGATTAATTTGTGTTCGAACAGGTCCACGAAGCCTACACGCAGGAGAAACTCGTTAGCAGTCAACCAAAAAATATAGGAGTAACACGCACATCTTGCGCACTAGGCGCTGCAACGCTTAAGTACGGTGGCAGACCAAGACATTCAGCGACAGTCACGAGGTTATAGCCTGCACCTAGCAGATCGTCAAGAGCATGCGGGAGAACGGTCGTACTGCAGATATGTCGATATAGGATTCATGATATCGTGGCTATGACGACAACTCACCTAGTAGTTTCTAGATATACCAACGTCAGATCATTCGTCATTAACGAACTGAATCGAGCTACTCACCGACAGTCTCATGATTCAGAGTTAAAATCGTGTTAGGATGCTTAGCCACAAGGGCATCATAATCCTTCTCGCTATTCGCAGCAGTTTCTCCGACGGAATCCCCGGAACTACATGGAAGGTGTCAGGTCACGGTAGTGGTAGGCGACAGGCAGACATACTCGAAATCCCAGATAATCACACTCTGGTTATGAGCGGCAGCGACTTGCAACACACCGTCATTGTAACTGCCATATGGAGGTCTCATGAACGCGACTTTGACTCCGAGGATTTTCTCCAAAGCCGCTGTATTAGCAGTAAGTTGGAATTCGTTATCGATTGGTGGGGAACGTACTATCGGTGAGAGTAAATTCACTTTCGACTGTCAACAAGCCCGGGTTAGAAAATCGCTTGACGAAAGTGTGTCATTGAAAGACATACCTTGGTCTGTGGTCAGCGTAGCCAGATCTTTATGCGCCCAAGTATGCCTGGATTCAAAGATAAATTAAACAAGCTCACATTCGGACATTATATCTTCACTCACGATGCGATCTGATGACCCTTCGAGTACGCGTTTTGTAGCGCTGCTCTCTCGGTGTCTCCGTATATGCAGCCATCTGCGAGGATACGTGCATGAGCGTTGGGAATACCATTCACCGTTTTCTCAAAACTTACAGTTGTTACCATCTGAAAAATTCGAACGTGGGTTAAATCCGGCGAATTCGAAGGTAAAGTCAATATAGTACGTACTAACGAAGAATGTGCCCTTGACACCTTTAGCATCGAGCATATCGACGATGTTTTGCCTAAAGACAAACCCATGAGTAAGGAACACGACCTATGTTGCATTGGAAACGTACGAATAGATGTAAGGCCCGTCATCAAATGTCAGAGCGGCGGTATTCGGAACAGTACAAGAAGTGATCACACCACCGGTCTGTCGTTTCGTGGGGTGCGAAAAGGCTGCAGTAGCCAAAGCAATAGTGAGGAAAGCGGAAGACAACATCTTGAAGATTTGGATTTGGGTATTGAGGGTAAAGTTGGATACAAAATGACGGATATCAGTTCACCCTTTTATATCAAATTGTTAGTGCACACTCGACACTAATCAAGTGCTGCTCAGACATACGAGGCGGTGACAAAGTTCCTGCGAATTGTTTCAAATCCCGAGGCGGCCTTCAATAGGGGCGGGAAGTGTTGTGGTTCTGCAGGGCAGTGTCTCATTCAACGCACCACGAGTCTGACGATAATTCCGTGGAACCCTGTCTATCGTAGCTACTTCGGCGATTTCTGTCTCAATGTTGCCCCCAGCATTGTTGCAGGAATAGCTACCAGTCTAACCGCCCCATAAGCATTAGAAAGACGTGTCTTTGAACAGGACTCTAGGAGTCGATGTAGAATCACAGAAACTTGGAATTTGGTGTCGTCTCGTAGCTAGAGTTTGTTTATCACATGGGAGGTTGCGGTCGTGACACGTTAGTCGTGACGCGATTCTGTTTCCAGCCGCAGGAAGCACTGCCTGTTTGCTTGAGGGGGAAGAAACGTGATACTATAGAAGGATTGGTTCCTTAGCATTACAGTGCGAGTGCGTAGATCCGGCGTAAGGGCGTAAGGGGTGGGATAGACGTTCCAGAAAAACGGGCCGGTATTTCGGCAACTCGGCAACTCAGGTCAGGTTCGGGCCGGTCACGCGGACGAGATTTCGAACTTCCTCCGAGTCCTCGTTTACTCCTTGTCCAGTGCCACCAGCTTACCACCGTATCTGCTAGCTCGCTTTTGCTCGAGGATACTCGCCATAATTCTCGGTAAAGTGCCTATCTCAGTCAACGTGTCGTGTTGTGGGATGACTGAGCAGTCAATTTAGGGATCCACTAGGACGAGTACTGGCTTTTACATCTCGATTTCGCAATCGCTAAGAACCTCAAGTACGCATGCGAAGGTGCATGCGACGATTGATTATATGGGACCAGGACGAGGTAGATAGGCCAGGCCGATCTATACTGCAACCATGCTGGGAATATGGCATGGACTTTGTGCCAAGGTACGTCGAATATCATTACGCTTATGCCGTCTAACGCCGTATTATGTAGCCTCAAACGGTTATACCAAATACCGTACATACCCTGGCCTAGCCCAATTTTCTGCCAGTCAGGAGATGGTGAGCAAGATGACAATGCTTTTGCAGCGCGAGTTACGCATATGAGGTGATCTTTATGTCGAGGTATGTCGTTTACCTCCATGTTTTGCATGCGGTCGACTGACTAGGAACGCAGTTCTTTGCAACGCTCACGGCGTCGCTCATCAAGTCATTGACATACACTCCGAGTCGGCTGTGAAGCTACCAGAGTAATCTTTTGGACATAGATACCGGGGAAAGGGCTACGGCGCATAATGGCGCAACACTTTGAATATGTACATGGTAAGTGGAGCCTCTACTTAATCTTCTTTTACTGAGGCAAATAGAGGTCTACTCGCATGTAAGGTCGCTGTTCGAGGATCTGTTTATGTACGATAGTGCTGTCCAGGTGAGCGATCACAATATCGTTCATATCTGACTGTGGACTTACATAACTTGACTAGTATGGCGCGCTTCACCATGCGAGCTCCTCTCCAACATCAAGACCAAGACGGTGGCGACATTCATCGATCGGCACGGTCGCC
Source organism: Armillaria altimontana (assembly GCA_022818075.1). Lineage (NCBI taxonomy): Eukaryota > Fungi > Basidiomycota > Agaricomycetes > Agaricales > Physalacriaceae > Armillaria > Armillaria altimontana. The sequence continues at coordinate 178,064 of JAIWYR010000053.1, read as the reverse complement.
AGAGGTCCATATCCAGGACACCGTCTCCCTGTAACCGTGACGATGAACGTGCAATATCTCCAGAAGATGAATACAAAGTTCTACCTCCCACTTGACATCCTGGCCCACTACCCTAGCGCAAGCGGAGCATCATCTCTTTCAACATCACGAGTGACTGTAGCGTATGACATGGAGGCTCCCACCTCTATCACAGATCGCATTGAAGCGTCCGGCTTTCAAGATCCGAAGGCAAATTCAGGACTTATGCTCGCACTGTAATAAATGTATTCGTTCTGCCTTGGAATCTACTGCGCTTCCCTCGGGTGCTCCGACGTCTGACTGGGATCAGCAGGATACGGAAGACTCGCTTGCGCAACGCGAGGCTCGTTTGTTGGGAAAGCAGCTGGAGGCGAGATGGAAGGCATCGAACCCAGTTGATGTCGACTGAGGACTCGGATGTTGGTTTCGTGTATTATCTCAGGTCCAGCTGCAACATTTGCGATAACACTGAGCGCAAGATCTCTGAACCTTGCTATTCCTTATCCCGTCCACAGAAAACCCGACAAACCGCCGATGCCGTAGCCATTATATTGCTTTACATAATCTCGCTCGCTTTTTTCATTCAACCATCACCTTCCTCTCACTCAGAAAACAGTGTTCCTCGACTTCAATCCCATTTCAGAGTCGTGAGTTAGTGGTATCTCTTTCCAAAACTGGGTGTCTCCAGTCTCATTGTGATCTCAGACGGCATGATCAGCATATTTAAAAGACGACGTCCCTGCAAAGATAAAAAGTGCGTACTCACGTCTTGAAATTGAAAGACAGGACGGCCGAATCGTGCTTTCCTCCGGAGATCTTTGATACTTGTTTGATACTATCATCGACGAATTGAAGGATGACACCATCGCCTTGAAGAAAATCTCCCTTGTATCCAAGGGCCTTTCTCCAAGGACGCGTGTTCATCTATTCTCTTCAGCAGACTGTGATCGCCTCCGAAAATTAATCACTCATTCCCCAGGCATTGCTCATTACTTCACCGCACTCTCCTTCGAGTTCCGCTCGCGTACCATCGCCCGATCACTTCCCGCAAAAATTCTCAACGCCCTCGTCAACCTCAGCAAGCTGACACTCAGCTTAGGTGATTTCTCCAATCTCCGACCTTCTGTCATATCTGCTCTCGCCGCTCGTTCCTATAAACACCTCGCCTTTATCCTCGTAGATTTCGACTCGGTGTTCGATATCTGTGCCCTGACGCGGAACTCTGCTTCTATGAAATAGATGAGCATTGGCTCCACGGTTTTTTGGTACCCCTGTTCCTTGCGATCACGAAGGCATCGTTCCTTCTCCGACCTTCTTAGGTATCAATGATGGCGAGAGCGATGCCGGAGTCGTCTTGGCATCAATCCTCTCACCACGCCAGTGCCCGATCTCTCTCAAAAGAGTCGAGAATTTGGTCATCCTTATTTCCCACACCAATCCTGCCTTCGTCCAACAGCTCAATTATTTCTTGATCCAAATACATGCTGAGCAGCCTTTGCCGTCCTTAGACGTTACTCATACAACCACAGGTACGTACCTTGGCTATGATATAGGCTTTCTCACTTTGACATTTAGCATAGCACCCCCTACTCAGACGCTTCACATTTCCCGCGTCAAAACCCTCATGATTGACATATCCAGGTACAACGAAAGCGACCAACTAAAGTCCATCCTGAGCTGGTGGATAACAGCCTTTCGAGATACTGATGCTGATGCTGCTCTCGAAGCTGTGCGCCTGAAATTTGATATCAAGGATATACCGTCTCTTTCCGGGCCTGACTATAGGGACCTGTGGAAACAGACGGACGAGGCGCTCCGTGGAATACGTTCCTTGAGGACCTTGAAAATCGTGTTTTATAATATGCCGCCTGAATGGCCGTGGAAGGAGGCGGAGGCGCAGATCATAGAAGGGTTTAAGATGAGGGATCCTCGACGCGGGCTGGTAATCGAAGTTACGCATTCTCATCCTCGGTGAGTACTTGTAGATTTTTCATTCATTCGGAAGACTTAGACATTTTCAGCCACCCCTCCTCATGTGAGCGGGCGCTCTTAGGATTACCACCAGCTTCAGACACGAGAGACGGCATCCTATATCCCTCGGTTCATTCACCGCGCTTATTTTTGTGTTTTCTGACGCATGATATCTTCATTATGAGAGGGACTATTGAGCGCATAGGAAGGGCGGTTGAGGGCTATGTACTGCGCATAATTAATAAGATGCATCATTAGCATTGTTTCCGTCCCTCACGCAATGTCAACCTTGAAGCCCTGAATCCTGCTGTACATAATCGGTTGTTAAGGCACATACATGGCTCCGTCGATGAGGCGGTCGAAGGGGTAATTTAGCTGTCTGACACGGGACGGGACCCTTTCTTCTAGAAAGTATAAACGTGCTACACAAGCTTTTGACGCGTCGATCTCGTGATTAGCGTTTCCACGACGCGATCCTATTATGTATATGGGTCTTTCGGAGTTCTCTCTCAAGTCGTGATCAACAGCCACTCGTAGCATAAATATCTCGGTCCATTTGACAAAGAAATCAAGAACGTTGTGGGTATTGTTACAGACGCTTTCTATCATCCCCCACCCACTCTTCTCGTCACCAATTAGACGTTGATAGTAAACACGCTTGCAGCTCTAGGCTCATAAGATGTTGGGCACCAGTAACATACAACGGGTTTCTCACGGCAAGGTTACGGTCCCCCCACTATCGCGCTTGATGAGAACCAATTGCGTACCCTGAAATATGTTGATGTCACTTGCACCATTCCATTCCAAAGTCGTCGAAACAAAAGATTACTAACATCCGTCAAACGACTCGTGGACTGTACGACTCCGGCTAACAGTTGCCCGTTCGAGTCGAAGAACGAGACGCGTGAACCAGCCTAGAGAAGTAAGTAGTATGGACAGGTTGTGAATGACGCGTGTGCCTACTGCAAAGACGTTCATAGTGGAAACAGTTCGGGGAGGTAAGTGCTAACTAAACCGACGCGACACGATAACTTAAATACTTTAGTTAATCTCGAGGAAACGGGCCATGCAACTGAACTCGAACTTAGATAACATAGAAGGCACGGAGACCGCGTCCGATGAAATCACCCTCAAGCCATCAACCAGGGTATTGAAATTTTTACCGTGCTCTCATCGCCAAGACCTCTCACAGCAACAATGTGGCTACAGTATCGCTTGCTTTGCTTTACTGTAAGGCACAAGTATATATCCGGAGACAAACAAGAGCGTGATAGATATCCGGTTACGAAGGAGAGCCTGAGAGCTCGTGTTTAAGATCATTGCGATCAGCGCTGGGCCGCTGGGTTCGACTCCGAGATGGTCCTTGCAGCAGCAATCTTGTACTGAGTGACTCATCATACCGCCGTTATAGAAAAGACATAGTAATGAAGTAAACGTGAAGGCGATAGGTCTGAAGGACTCCATCAATCCTATTGGGAGACGTGAGAATCTCACAGTCGTTCCTTCCTCCGACTCGGTGTTTCTTGTATGAGATCAACCACCTTCGGTGGTCATTAATAGGTCTGATTGAACGTTTTAAACATCTCGTGGGCATTGGGGGCGAGCGTGAAGACCGCCCGTCGCCGCCTATAATTGATGAATTTTTGACTAGGATGTGATATCAATGTGATATCCAAGCTTTATCCAAACTTGGCAGAGTAAATCCTGATGTATCGCAGGGTGAAATAACGGAAATGGTGGTACTATACCTACCGTAGATGAAATTACTAGATATACACTATGCAAGAAGACAGGGGTGATAGGTGGTATCGATTGCTCATACCGACTCATACTCGATATCCTAGTTGATAACCATCTTATCACGCGCAATGATCAATGATCATTCATACCAAGCGCACCCGACTCCCAGACTGTCACGAAATGCACATGTTCATTGAATGCGTGATAAGCTACACAGAACGAGCGTTGAACACCACCACAGTGAAAGCCAACTATGTTTTATAGTACAGAGTGCCAAATGACGGGGATCAAGAACTGTGTCGTACTTCAGCCCGTGACTGTCGGCGGGAGACCAGTAGCATGTGGAATGCGCCCGATAGGTCAAAGTTGAAACAGGTCCCGCCCAGACGAGCTCGAGGCAAGATTACGAAGTTCTAGGCTGTCGTACATCAGGCTTCACGTTTCAGGTGGAAGCATAAAGTGACAATACAGCAGATAGATGGGGAAGCCGTCGCTGTGAGATCCGGACTAAAGTCTTTGATGTATCTAAAAAAACGCGGCATAGACAGGGAAGTTCAACGACGGAAGCTGAGATATATGACGGATGTCGATATAGGCCATAGTGGGACTAATCACGAAGAGCTGATCAACTTCCCTCACTCAGAGCTTTCCGGGTTTGAAAATTCCATCAGAATGACCTTGGTTGATAGATATGACATCGAGAAGACTAGCCTTCGGCTGAAGATCATTGGTGTGAGGAGGGCGAGTCAGTAAGATAACTGGAGCCTTCTTTACGCAAAAAGCGGGGGTACGGGTCGTCATCCGCTGTTAATCAGTATATCGACTGATCCGTTGGTCTGATGATGACTTATCTGTAGTATCATGAGTACACTCTCACCATCTCGGCGACCAGCACCCGCGTTGATGGAGAGAAGATTCCGAATGAGGCTGAAGACAAACAATGCGAGGAGAAACGGTGTTATTTTCCTAGACTAACCTCGATACCAATCCGGTACAGATTTGAATGGTGTCCCCACGATGTCATTGAAGTCGGCTGCAGAGGAGAAGGAAAAACCAGCTAGAGCTCTATCACAGCTCCCGAGGCAGGGAAAGACAGCACGTAGAGTGATACGGACTTGATTCCGGGGTCATTATGACGAGTAGGACGCGTAACGGCCGAGATAGCGTGTGTGCGCTTTAGTCATAAAGGGTCACCCGTAGCTGAGTGATTAAGCCCCTCATTGTAGTCCGCCGAAGAGGTGTTATATAGTCGTGATCGAAGCAGTTGGAACTGGGGAGCAACTCAAGGGGGTGCCGGAATGTCGGCCCGGCACACCGGGTACGTAGGTAGGTTGGGCCGTCAGGCCCGAAAAAAAAAGTTGACCACCCTGTTGGAGGTCTAAAGATGGACTCTAAGTACAAAGTATTGACCATATATAATACAAAATATACTCCTCAGTATAGAATTTACCTTTGGACATCACATCTAGCCATACAGACAGACAATCTGAGCACTGCCGAAATGATCTTGCTTTCTGGACACGATGATGTCATACTTCCTATTGCAATAAGTTTGCGATCCAGACATAAAATCGGACAGATTGTGCTAAAAATACTCATAATAAAGCTATTTCTGGTGCAGTACAAGTGAAATTGTGTCAAAAGATATCCAAATTTGGCAGTGTGATGTCATAAAGGTCACGTGGAGGTAGGTAGGTCCAGTGCCAATGCACGAAAATAACTCGTGTAGGGCCCACTCCGGGGCAAAGCCTGCTACTTTAAATGTTGCTAATCTTATTACTGGGGTGTTCTTGTGTACGAAATAAGTCATTAGACATCAGGTCTCCGATTCCTTCTCTGTAGAGTTCAAGATCACAAAGAGGTACTAGAGGTGTGGCTGCGCGTGGCAGGTCCGAGTCCTATGCCTTCGAAGACTAAAACTGGCATACCTCATTCGAAAAAGACTCGCTCGGTGGCGACCTTCGGCCCCCGCCAGCTCGCATTTTCTCACTCCGTCTTATATTATGAAGACCATACTTTGAATGATTTAGGTTCAAACACGAATAGACAAGTAAGACTTTAGTCAAGATTAACAGCGCTGCAAACAATGGAGCATGCAAGATCGTCTCGCACGAGTGGGATAGCATGAGCCCGGAAGAGGGCACCTGAACATCGTTGCCACCAACATCCATCCCATGCAGCCACAACACCCGCTGTAAACTAGCGCATCTCTTAATGAAGAAACTTGTTTTCACACCTTCCCCGGGCCCCAGGTCACCCAAAACTACATCTCTCGCGACGGTCAATGCCCGAGTGAATGGACAAGCGTTACTGAGGTTTTGAGCGTAACATTCTGTATCACAAGCAGGTAAATCGGCATGAGCCTGAAGAGTATATGCTACAGGCACCCGATTGACAGATTCATTAACTGGCCCAGAGGCATAATTCCCCGAGGGAGAAACTGGCCCGGAGGCGTAGGTCCCGAGGGAGCCCTAGGTTCGTGGGCTTTTCGCGATTGTGCCCAGACACGTCAGTCACTGGAGGAGCAGGCCCTGAAGCCCCTACACTACCCGAAGAATAGAGGTGGCTGTATGGATTGGAAGATTTAGATGTTATCCCTGCCAATGTTTAAATGGAAAATGTCAAACACATCGAACAATTTTCACCTAAAGATTTTGCTGGATTTTCAAACAGGACGAGAAAGCGCGACATAGCTTCGTAAAAAAATAAGACACCGTTGGCACACTGGAGCCCAAAACTTACCAGGAGTCGATATGCCACGAATATTCAATGCACGGAAGAAAGCAAGTCATTGAAGCCCAAGTGCGATTTCACATGGCAGAGAAGACGTCACCACAAATTCTACGGGAAACGAACCGTAACCAACATCGTCGTCGTTGGCAGGCACGAGTAAAGTTGTCCTACGTCCCGTAGGCACGCCGACGGAATGCGAAGATGTCAACAACTGAGAGTAAGTTTCAAAAGTATGAGCAACGCTTGTCACCGTAGCACCGTTCAATCTGAAAAGCATCTCGCAGTGATTGAGCCATTCGACGAAGGGAAGCAGTGAAGGAAAAAAAGGGAGTCAGGTCTCAGGAGTCAGAAAGGAGCCAATACTTGATATCTATGTGACGAGCAGAACGCTGGCGGGATAGTTTTATCACTAAAAGGAGCATAAAAATCGGAGCTCACACCCTAAAACGGTCTGGAGAACCTGTCGAGGGGAACGAATTTGGAAATATTATACAACAAAGTTGAACGAACGAAGGAAAATGCGTCACAAGAAATTGAAGTCACATCCTAAAAAGTTCTCGAAGAAAAGGAGTCAGCAACTGAAACAGCTATGACGTCATTCCGAACATCACATGAGATTCGTGAAGGGGGGCAAAGAGCCCCTGCCGAGCGTTGAATTGGAAATTTACTGGAAAAGGAGCGTCGCGCTCCTTATAAGGAAGGACCCATTACCATGTAAGGCAGGCCTACCGTTGTTTCGTGCAGATCGAAATCGGGCTGCGAAAAACGTAAAACCGAGGTCACCCAATAAAACCTCCTACTAAAGTAGCAGGAATATTTAATCGACCCCATGTGTTTTTCTGACATCCCGGCACCCCCTTGGAGCAACTAGAATTAGACGCGACAGTGACAGCAATCATAGTCAGGCAGGTACGGAATCAGTTTTGATCATACAAGTTCCGACCCAACCACGGCTGGCGGATACCTCTTGCTAGTCGAAAGAAACAATTTGGAAAAACGACAATGTTCATGTTAACGATTTCAAATTGACAGTCACAATCAGTCACATTCCTTCCATTTTCGTTGATCGCATCATTTACCATTTCCCCTATTTTCCACGTGTTACGTCTTTCGTCAGTAATCTTGTTGGCAATCTACCTATCTACCTTCTTACCAGAGCGAAGAACTGTCGCTATCCTCTCAGCTCATGAGTTGGTGTTAAATTCCCAGTAACACAACCGACCGGTGACAAAGAATTGACTGAACCCAGATCCATATGGCATAATGACTAGCCTCGGTACCTGGTACGCAACTAAATACTTCGAGGACCGAGATATGAAATCAGTGCTAAGGGAATTCCCTGAATTTTGAAAAAGAATGAAGCCTCTAGGTGAGTTTATACTTAGCTCAGGTCTGACTCATCCTTCGACATCTCTAATAGCCTCCCTGACCATCCAAACATGGAGAGTCACTAGTCAACCCGCAACCATACATCTCCAAAACACGAAGAAATCTCCGAAAATCATTTCCTACTCCAAGTTCTTCTCTCCACACAGAATGGCGTCACTATGCAGGAAGTGGAGCGTCGAGGTACGAGCGCACGCCGCACAATTCCGTATCTGACTATACTACTTCCCTCATTCGCTCTTTTTTCTCGACCGCAGTCTCTCGCCTCGACTTGAAGAAAAAAATCATGAGTATGTTCATGCATTGTCTTACTTTGTTCCCAAACGTCTATCTACGACCACAGATTACTGGAGAAAGCGAGAGTTAGGCGCATTTCATCAGCCCGGGCAATGTAAGAAAGCAATCAAGAGCTCGCATTATGATGCCTCCTTTCTTCCGACGCGTCCGTCGACCGTGCACCTCCATAGCCCGTTCTCTTTTGCTCTCTGAGTTCCGTTGTGAAGGTGAGTAAGATATAGAGCATCCTGTCCGGAACATTAGTCCCTTATTAGATTCTACGATATGATCCGAGTGACTTTCCTCGAGCCTTGATTCTTCCTCGTTGCGTCGCTCAACTATATTTACTGTATCTGCTCGCCACAAATCTAGAAGACCAAACAAGAAGCTGTTTGAGTACGACAATAGGTTCGTTATGTTCTCATATTTCCATGCGACGATTCCAACTTCTTCTTTCTCACAGGTAACCTCGAAACACACCGGCGGCCCTACGTAGATGCGAGGTTAGCAACACCAAGAAAAAGGATTATTACCTACACTGCGACTGCACCATACACAAGGCTGACAGCATCCTGGAATTGTCGATAACGGCAACGGCTACCTAGCTGTGGAAAGGCCCGGAAATGGACTCGTTGTGGCTTCCCAATGTGCGTGCAGGATATTACGTTCTAGACGCAGAGCCTCATGTGCGGATGGTTGAGAAGCACCTCTATTTGAAGCCTATGATTCGAATCGTTCCCTATCCAGTCCCAGGCTGGAGTACACTGTGACAAGACTGTACTTCGGAGATGAAGATGAAAGTAAGTATATTTGTGACTGATTAAATGTGAGCGACATACTTTTTTGGGGGGGAGGAGTTTCCATGATAGGATGTACGCCTCGGTCCTCCGATTGTTTGGTCGTGAGTGACCCTATTGAAACAAACATTCCGGAAAATGGTGCGGAACTTGTGATTATTATCAAGAGGTGCCTATATCTATCTTGTGTAACACTCAGAGGATTCGAGCCGCTTGGATGCCACAATTGACGCGTTCCGCCATTTATGCACTAAGGTGCAGTCCCATCCTATTTTTGTATTCTCATACTAGCCATTAGACGCACCCGTGGCCCTAAGATCTGACGGAATCAGCGTGTCACTACGACCACGAAGCTGAATTACTGGTTAGAGCAAGGTTACTATTCCTCCACTGTCGCGTTTGATGACAATCATGAGAGTACCCTGTTGAAAGTCAGTGGGACGATGCGTCCTTCAAGACAAACGATACTCGCGTCAGACATGCGGCTCGTCGACTCCACGACGCCTCCTGTGAGACGTCCAGCGGAGTCGTAAAAACAGGAGGACGTCCCGATCTAGAAATAGGACGCGGTCTTTTGTAAGCTACGAAAAGGAGCTGAAAAATGCGGGGAGAGCATAGTGCAGAGACGTTCATGAATGAAATGATATGTGGACAATTGCTTATCCGATATCGTTATCTAAGCGACGCCGCGACTTAAATGCCTTCTCAAAACAGCTCTTGCTTTCGCTTTGAAGGGTCACGCATGCGAACAGAGTTAGAAACCGGCTGCAATGGAGACCATGGGATCTGCGTTGCAGGGACAGAGTGAGGAAAGGAAAGGACTGTGTGTGAACCCGTTGTTGTAGATTTCTGCGAGCGCTTTTCTTCTGTCGAAGGACTTATACCAACGTTGGAAGTGTATCATGTTGTTTTCTAGGATGACTGGTGCGATAGTGCAAAGCTTCCTGACCCAAAGTGAGCTATGAACAATGAGAAATTACGGCGATCGTCGGCGAAACCTCCAAACCTTGCCTTTGAGCTCGCTCATGAGATCACGGAGGACCGGACCGCGCCACAGCTCCCAATGTCACGACTCGTGAAGTCCGAAACGCGATATAGAAGCAAGTACGAAGATTCCAAGGTGTCCTGGCAAGCTGCAATACTCGTTACCTGAGAGCCTCATAACTATTGTAAACCTCGCTGACTGGGAGTTCCCTTACAAGTAAGTATTCCGATCTTCTTGGCACAAGGTCAGTAACGATGCCTACGGAATCGGAGACGGGAAGTTATAAAAAACTTGGACGGAGTGACTACATCCGGTGTGTTCGACACGTGGAACCGCAATTCTGGGTCAGATACTCCAGAAGGGCTGGTGGACAATTATAGAGTTCCAACCTGGTCGATGATGCGATTTCCAGAAAAACACATATCTCGGAGCAAACAATGTGAATTGTACTAGAATTGGAAGACAGAGAACATGATGTTGAGATATGTATTGCTATCTTTAGAAGTTCTAACTTGCTTGAATATTCTGGCTCGTTCTCCCGATTCCATATGTTAGGGGAGGACGTCTCATTTCTGGGTGAATCTGCTCCTTTCACAGCCTATTAATTCGACGGCATTATTCCAGAGATGTTCGGATACCAATGTAATATCCCCTTATCCACCAAAAAACACTACAGCCACTAGCAATTGATGTGCCACTGATTGAAATGAAATAGGTTTAAATTTTTCACAAGGCTGGGAACTTTTAGTAAAATGGATAGAGAAACGGTTTTTAATTTTACTTCGGGTGATGATATGTTACAGATATCAGAGCTAAAGAAAACACGCTTACAATTGACCATATAACGGCCGATCTTGACTACCTCATGCGTCGGACGTGGCCAGGGCGTAATATATAAAGAGAGTCATCGTGACATCGCAGACGGCTGCACTTAGTTGATAGGGCGATACATATCATAGTTCCTGAGTCCGAGAGTGCGGATCAAACAGTGATAGTATGAAATTTAAGGGCGTCCGGCGACAGTGGGTATACTTGACGTTGAAGTGCAATATCCTCTCTGTGCACAGGGAGAGAAGGGCAATCATTATCATGTACTTATCTCTTAGCTCTGGCGCCTCCGGAAATCGACAAGAGACGGGGTTTCAATTTCGGGTGAAGAGGCGCTGGGTTTGTGTCATCTTTCCTCTTCGGCACCAAGAACGGATTCGAGGGTGAATTTGAACGACCTTTTCGCAGCGACCCCGAGCCTGTAATTATGTACACACTTTCACAACGGAACCAAAGACGCCGACATCCTACGGTGGATGTTATACAGTCCACATGACATATGGACATCGAGCGTTCTACCTACGTGGGCAAATTCTCTGAATTGTCTGTGTGCGTCTCATATTCGTTCCTTGAACTTGACCCATATGCACATGTATCCTTGTAGCCAAGCCCTCTAACAATGGCTCGTAGACGCTGTTCGGTTTAGGTCTGATGCGCATGGAATGTGCCGACTATACATTTCTGTAATATAGCCGTAGTGATCTAAGAACCATAGCGATCTCAGACTAATGTAGGTGCCGTATCTGAGAGAGGTAGTAGGGGACTGAGACATTGAACATAGATACCACTGACCGCCAGAGCTTAGCTTGAACAGGCATCCCAAAAAAATTGTTGCGCAATCGCTACCCTGCACCAAATCTCTGCTAGGACTCCGTATGAAACAGGACCAAAAAAGTGTTCGTCCTGTGACAGGATGGCTGCATGCACCGACGCCCGATTCTGGCAGGTACAGAATCCTGAAGTAGCCGGTCAGTTGTGTAGTATCTGAATCCAGATCGTCAACAGGGCAAAGCCTCATCGGCGGAGCGATCAGGCGAAACAATACCGTAATGATTCTGTGAGTGCCAGGTAACAGCAAAAGCTGCTGAAACCACATTCTTGCTCCTTCTAAATGAATGCAGTCAGCCCCGACACGGAATGGGTTTATCTATCGAAATCCTTCACCAAAAACAGCTTTCGTCAGCTTGCATCATTCTTGAGGTAACCTTTAACCCCGCGAGTCATTTTAGATCCGAGGGATCTTATGCCTCTTTGAGTGTCGGCATATGTAGACCATTACACATCATATGGACTGTTACACGGGGAACTCTTTCGAGGATTAAAACGGAAAGCTGCCACAAGACATTAGAGTGGTACGCCTGCCACGCCTATTGAAAGTCACCGAGATTCTGGCCAATAGCGGAGACATGTCGTCGATACAAATCATGTTGGGGAGAGGTAGGATTATCAGTACAATAAGGTTCCGAGAGCAAGTTCGTTCCCAGCAACTTAACAGTTCGGACAAATTAATTTGTCAATGGAGTCAGGCTACGGAGGAAAAAAGCAGGGGCTTGACGAATAGGCGCTATGTGAACCAATCGGAGGAAGGAAGAATATCGCCGTGACTGTAGTCTGCGACACGAAGTAGAAGGAGAAGGTAAGTTCCCCGAGGGTGATGATATAAATTAGGGGACGGGTCACACCCCGACTCGTGCCGGGGTGCAGGAGAAATTAGTCTCCAATCCAGGGGCTGGATTTCCCAAGTCAATCCTGGGAACACCGACCGTAAACTGGATGTCGTCAGCCGTGTTTTTGAATAACGCGTAAAAGAAATATCCGCGAACTTCAGAGCGATATGAGTAAGGAAAGGTGGGGACGATGCGAGAAAATGGTAATCGGGGACTACGTTAGTCGATTTTACTCGCTGAGCTGGAAATACGGGTCTCAAAATGCTGTGGACGGAATGGCATCGCGAGAACTTGGAAGGGGAGTCGAGGTCGAACACAGAATTGGACACGTTCTCCCCTGCAGGAAATCTAGCCTGTGACGACGCTCGAATAGTGAAGCATGACCTGAAATTCGGCAATCGCGTGAAGAGATGGTTACATCCACCAAGGCCTGATTTTGACATAATGGAAGTAGCGAATGAATCAATCCTCCAACGAGAGGAGAGGATACATCTATTAATGACGAACAGGAACAGTTCCCGAGACCCCCAGTCATGTGAGTTCTGAATGAATACACTCAGCCCCGAAACGGAATGGTACCGCACATATCACCCACCTCAATTTCGCATCGAAAAAGACTCTTTTTCATCAATATGCTACCAACGAAGCGTCCCGGGAGAGATAGCCTTAAGCCTGGTGCTAATATGCTTGCTTGAGAGACTCTGTGATGTCTGGACCTTTGAATTCGAGTCGTTGTGCTTCCGTAAGAGCATTGCCTGAGGGAGTTACCTGACCAGGACGGTGTGCGTTCACTTCCCGTCAGAAGATGTATGGTATGACCACCTCCTAGAGTGTAAGAGGTCAGGGTGTAGATTCAGATCTTACATGCTCTCGTATCCAAACACCTCGTCAATAACTCTGCTAAAGCTGCGGAGAAAGGTTCCGTGATAATGGCCAACTCTGGTGAGAAAGCCAGGGAAACTCCTACGCTTTCCCTCCAAGCCCGGAAAGCATCCTAGCTAAATAAATTCCCGAACGTACCGAAGAGTTGCACGAAACTAGATACGTGGTTTACCCTCAGGCGGTGCAACGGGCTGGACATTTAGGGTCTGAATTTCGTGTTGTTAGCATCTGCTTCTGTGAGACAGCTCAAGAAGAAAGGCACACGTGTTAGTACTACCTCCTGAATGAGTTAACGCGCATGCTATCGAGCCTCGCCTCGAGATCTTCGAATCTGACCCGCTGGGATGCGATAGGGACTTTTCCCACCGAGGCGCGAGTTCCTAGTAAAATTTACAAAATTGGAGGAAGTAATGAGGGGTATATGGCATACCCTGCCCGAGTCAAGCTCACTGTGAGCGGCAGCGTTAAACACGGGGATCTAAAGGAGCTCCAACTACAATTGATGCAGTGCTGTGGCCTCTTGATAAAAATAAAGCGAATACGTACACAGAAAAAGAAATGAGGATGACTCTCCGAATGCAGTATCCCGTGTAATTGAGCCGGCATTGAGTCTGACGTGTTTTTGAGGCTACAGTGGGGAACGCGAAGAATTGCAAATTGAAATGTGCCTCACGGGCCCGAAGCTTGCTTGGTCCTATTTGGTAACTCGGCCCTTACTTCCTTCTCTAGATGACCGATACGTGATGACCGTCTTCCTATGATCTGAGCGCTCTGGAGGCGAGACTACCCCATATGATTGGGAATACGACAACGGACTACATTCACCGCGCACCCATTCAGTCACCGCCCTGTTCTGCACAGCGTTGGCCGGATCTCACAGGTGTACGATCAAAACTTTCAAAGTTCATGTCTGGAACCGAGGATCAGCTTGTGATGGAGTTGGCCAAGTAATATCCAATGAAGAAGAGCCGGAACTAGTCACAACGAGATTGCTGGTGCAGGATGCTGGGCGGGGAGGGGCTATGACTCTGATTTTGTATAAGCTCTGGCGTCGTTCTAAGGTGGGTTAATGACTGCATTTTTCGAAGAGCTATGACTGACTACATTACCAGGTATGGTTGTCACTTCTGACAGTCTCCGTATTTCTCCAAGGTAGGTTCCAACGCGCAGAAAGAGCTGGTCCCATGACTATTGCTTTGTGATCCTCGCAGGTGGTCGTACGGAAGGCCGGAGCTGCGCTGTAGAAGAAGATCGATCGCCTGAGCTGGGTGGTGGCCGCTATTTGGTATATATCAATTTGCGCTGCTTTGATTGCTTTGCACTTATTCTCGAGAAACATCAAGGTTAGACTTCGAACGACTGGGGGAACGCGGATGCACCATCGACTGTTTGGCTCGGTGCTCACAGAATTAGGGAATGCTCTGCATAATGAGAGGGAAGGAAGAGACTTGCGTTCGTCTTACGACTGCGATCCCCAAGCAAACGGTTAGGCTAACCTTTTGATAGACGGCGACGATGCCGGCGTACTCAATTATCAGGAACACCTCTGGAAACTTATGTTCCTCCTGGCGTCCTTCCTTTCTACCGGGATATATATACTCCCGAGAGGAGAATCACGCAGGTGCCTGGAAGAACGAGGATGGGGCACGCTTCTCCGTAGCGTAGGATGTGTATAGTCAACGGGAGCTTATTGATGTCGGCCCTGGAACCGCAAAGAACGTTGGAAGGGTTGACTTCACGGCTACGAAAGAATGTGCACGCAAATGCAGCCGACAAGTCGGTACGTCAGCTGTCTCGCACTGTATTCCAGTGTGCTTACCTTTGAGCTGGGGCACGTAGAATTTTGCGAGCGACCCTTGCGAGCTTGCGTTCCCTTGCGAGCCTCGATTTGCATTTGCGTTTGCGTTCATATGCATGCGTTTGCGAGTGTGACATCATTTGCGAGCGTGACGTGATCGAGTCCAGTTCAAGTCTGCCAACTCAGCTTGACTATCCAGATGTTCGAAAGTGTTCCAGACACGTCAACTGTGCGTTGTAGATTACGAACTTTGTCGATTCTTCAATGAATGTGAACACGGCAATACTTAGGTACAGCCACAATCGTGAGCAATATTTTCCTTCACTATGCTGAAATTTCTACTTCTGCTGCGCCGAAATTTGAAAACGAGTCTTCGTTCTGATTTATTGACCGTACCGTTGCAAATAAACGAAGATACGTGCTCCTACCTTTCTTCTCTCATTGATATAACCTCAAGCTCAAAGGTATTGTCCAATCCAAGGTAATTTACTCATTGTCAGAATGAATACAACGGGGTCACCATGTTTCCCATAGACTTCTTCCAGCTCGTGCAAAACCCACAGATCTACTCCAAATTTATGTCTGAATTAATCGATGTTTGGCCTAGCAAAGGGTCGTCCATCTCCTATGAAGTCTTAGAGAAACTACCATACTTGGTGAGTCATCTCGCATGCCGCCTCTCCCAAGCGACACTCATGGAGTCAAAACAGACCGCAGCCACCAAAAATAGCTCACGAATCAGCAACAGTGTTGCCGTCACCAAATAACGCGTCGCTGATGCTCCCACCATAATCGAGGTGTCCTTGTTCCTTCCAGAGTAAGATTTTCCAATGACAGTTTCAACTTGATTAAGAACAGCGCGGCGGCAGGAGAGGATCTCGTCACTATTGAATTTGAAGCAGCCAGTATTTCGAGGTCGAGGTCGAGGTAGTGACGAAACAATTGTTGGTATTGGCAGCACATTTGTCCCCTTGAATGAGAAAAAATTTCCCCACCCTGATTATTTCGGGCACGTAGAATTCTGCGTTTGCGTTTGCGTGCGTGCATTTGCGTTTTCACGCATGCGTTTGTCACGTCTGCAAGAGGGTGACATGGATGCGTTTGTTGGGTGTCTTGTGCATTTGGGCTTACAGACACCTGTAAAATCACTTCATTAGCTACAGTGTAAGTAAGACTTACTGCCTATTGGATTTATACCCAGTATGACATCGACACTGGCCATAATTAACTTTCTTCCTCATGGTAGTGTCTCTGTACAGCTGAGTCCATTGATGTTCGAGCTGGTATTTTAAATGTAAGAGCATCTGGAGGTTTTGAGAGGTGTTAGTGGTCATGAGGTATGATAACATTCAGTAAAAACCATGGTACCATTACCATTCTGTTGAGGAACAAGCTGAAGAAACCAAGAAGAAACTGGGCCAAATTCTGGCCTGAAAACGACGGCTTGATGGCAACCTGGCTATGCATGACTAGAATACATCATAAAAGTAAAATACCTGCCTAGAGTGAGCGACTAGAAGCAATTATGGGCAGAAGAAATAGAAGCGATCATAAGTCAACTAGTTCAACTCGGACTTGAACGCATCAAACGCACCGAACGCAGATTTGTCACAAGACTGTCACACACTTGCGTTTAATTTCGGACGCATGCTTGCACTATCTTAATGCTTGTGTTCAATGTTTCGATGCATGCGTGACTTATTTCTGAGGGGTGTGAGTCTTTGCATTGATTTTGGAGGTGCCTGATTTACTCAAAGTCGAGAACAACAAAGGGATCACAAGTATTTCAACATAAAGCGGTACTATATTCTTTGTGATACTAGAACTGACTAACATGCATGCACTTATAGCCTTTCTAGACGATTCCCCTTCATTCTTGAGTCATAGTAAGTCACAGAGAAATCTCCAGGAAACTCAGAAAAGTAAGTAGAAAATATAATCAACAGGTATCATTGAACTGACACTGGTTATCAGGATACCATGCATCTAAACGCATCATTTAGCATACAAATGAATGCAAGTTGAACTCACACACATGCAGATGAATGCAGTTGAATGCACGCACGCAGATGTCGAACGCAGAATTCTCTTGGCCTGATTATTTCGACCCAGCTTCAACCTGGAATGGCCCTTGGACAAGTATCTAATTCCTTTTCTGAAGGGCCCATGTGCGTCTTGGTATCAAGTCAGTTACATGCCGCCCTTCTGAGAGTGATGGTTGTTTCAAGCCTGGTATGGTGCTCACTGTCTATCCTCTTTATGGACGTCCTTCGGAAACTCGGTTTGAAGGACCATAAGACAAAGTGGGTACCATGGTACCTTCTGTTCCACTGGCTGACTATAGTCATCACAAATGATTCGGACCTCATAGACTGCCAGTAGATTCTGTAAAAGGGTGTCAGTATGGTTTTACAGAGGAAATATAAGTCCATGAGCCAACCTTGAGTAATACCATGGCTAAATAAGTGCATAGATAACTAAGACAACATTGTGATGGGTAGATAAAGTAGTGATGGTGGAGTTAAACTTGATTTAAACGAGTGTCAAATTGGTGTCAAACGCAAACATGACAGACCTGTCACAGTTGCGTTCATTTGCTTTCATGGTTAAACGCTTGTGAGCAATACTAGAATGCTTGCGAGCCATGTTAGAATGCTTGCGTTAGCTTGATTGGTGCGTGCATTCATATGATTAGTGTTACGATTTAACCACTTTCATTCTTTTGCTTACTTAATCCGGACCGCCCGGGCCGCTTATTGGTAGTTGCTTCGACATGGCGTAGTAGCCACTTCGACCTGGCACACTATTACTTCGATATGGCGTGCTCGAGTTTCTATCTCTCACAAGCGACCTATAGTTAGACCCTCATTTTAGTATTTAAGTAGTAGCTCTTGCTAAGATGTACCCTAGCTTTGAGCTAACGTTTAAATCTATACCAAACTCAATCGTTTTATCTATCGCTAAGACTAAAGACTTAGCCTTCATGCCAATCACTTAAAAGAACTCAACGGTGACTGCCCAAACGCGAGACAGCCGTTGTTTATCTTTGATTGGAGTTCAGGTCTAACAATTAGACTTGCATTTGGACTTTCACTGATATTGTGATGGTAGTATGCTGTCAACAGACCACTGGACCATCCCTGGGGACCTCGCAGGTAGGTAATTTACTGTCTAGCAAGTCTTAAACTATTTACTTGATGTTATTATCTATTCGGAACAGTGTTTAAACCTCGTAAGGATCGAGGAAGTTTTGACATACTGTCCTATTTCAATCAATTTGAATGGCCTGTGATGTGTGACGTTCTAGGACCAGTTCGAATGACCGAATACCTCTTCCGGGACAGTGACATTCGGACAAAATCCGAATAGGTGGCAGTGTGGTTTAATATTTTCGTACAAATCCTAGTGGTCTGCACCACGGAAATTAGCTGTAAACGCGCCCGAAGAAGAAAATTTTGTCATTCAAAAGTCATTTTGGCCAAAAAGTATTAAAAATCAGACGTTCCAGTCTTTGTGACCCCCAAACCTTCTCGAATAGGCTTTATGGGACCTGTGACGAGGGGTTATTTTCCGAATACGAATGACCCCTCCGAGACATGTGACATTCGAATTGATTTAAATAGGACAGTAGTCTGGTCAGTAAATTTAGCTCGCATTCATAAGTAATAACACACATTGATGAGATCATAAACGCATTGATAGGAACGCAAGTGATCGCAAGTAAAACGCAAATGAACGCAAGCTCGCAAGGATCGCTCGCAAAATTCTCCTGGCCCCTTTGAGCTTAGGCATAAAGATGCCGGTGGCTAAGACCTGTTTACTCTTTCCTATACCAATAGAGCTTGCGGTCAGGTTGCGCAGTGTTGTTTTTATGGGCGTAATAGCGTGTAATAATTCGGACAGTCTCAAGTGCACTTTTTCTGGTCACAAGCTGGTCTATAGGGTCCAAGTTCGTTTGCATCCTCCCGCAAGTTAGCAGCTTTTTACACAAGTTCGCTGTTGGGTATACTTTAGGAATAGGATCTGGGTCGTGAGTTGTAAATCTTCGTTGCGCCGGCCGGATACTGATCATTGCATGAATTCGAAGTTTCCGAGAGGGAATTTAAACCCTTTACCTCGCTAGAATCATTCCATTCTCAGTGCGTCTCGCAGTCCCCACAGTGCAGAGCATCTGAATCCAGGGTTGACCGTCTGGACGGTATCGAAAGATATGCCGGTTCGAAATATATCATGGAACAAATGACATGCATACCTTGAGTTCGAAGCCACAAGGATAGCCCATCACTAAGGAATCTCCAAATTAAAGGCCAGACACCAAAGGGAAATGAATATGAATTCGTCGCCTGAAACGGAGATGAAGAACTCTGAAATAGGTAAATCAGATGAATTAGCTGAAGCAGTTCCGACCACGCACGGAGGAAAGACTCGGTTTAAGCGCTAAAATAATATCGTCCGGATGAGCCACATCGTCCTGACTCCGACGACAGTCTGCGACTCCTGTCCCAAAACCGGTCCCCGGACCCTATCCTGACATCTATGGTAGTAACAAGCGCCGGCAAGTATATTTCCATTGAAAACGACTTGACTTGTGGGGGGAGACGAACTTGCGTACTTTAAAAGTAACTTGCTACCAGACAAATTCAACTTGCGCCCACCTGATTTTTTACACGCTATTACGCCCATATGTTTTGAAAGCGGGGGGACCATTAAGTACCCGCTCTTGGATACCACAGAGCCTGAACGTAATATAAGTCGTCATGTATCATCTTCTCCCTCATCACTCCGAACTCGTCAGGTGCATATCCTTTATCGAGGTACAACAGCATTTTAAACGTTCGAAAGGAATATATAGACCAGTGAATACCATATCCACAAGGTCGACGCAGTCGAATGGTCCAAAGTGTGTACCCTTCCCATAGTTTATGTGCCGCCTTTCATATGCGAAATGCTGGATTAGTACGCTGTTAAACTCCACGCGGTGTCTTCAACTCAGAAGGAGGCAGACGCCAGGCTCCGAAACCACCACGGGAAGATCACCTATGCCGTGTATCGACTATCTATCTTTCCCATAAACTGGCTACGGACACGGGAAATCCCTCACCACCACCCCAGGCTCTACACGACCATTTGCGATGGTTCAGCTCGATATTCCCTGGTGGCCCTTGCAGGTCTACGGCACTGCGAGGAGGAAAGACGTCTTTGATAACCATAAGTCCCGCGTATGAGGTCATCCAAGAGAGAAAGATGGCAACGTTGTGGGATATGCCATTTGGTGTGTCTTCATTCGTGCTCAGTCGATTCCTGTGCGCTTACTCTCAAGGATAGACATATTTGCGCCTGCTGCTACTAACTGGGGAGATTATATTGCGATAAAGCTGATAGCTCCATCCCGGCCGGTAAACCTCTCTGATGGCGAAGTCATTCAAAGCACCCATCCTTCGGGGCTATTCGATGCAGACTTATTTTCGTCGAGTTCGGGACTCTGGAACCGGCTCTCTCTCTCTCTCTCTGTATGGCCAGATCATTTGGCTTATCTCTTTCAAAATGAGCTTCTCTAGGTCAATAATCTATCAAATCACGCTGTGCGTTCTTCAGGTGAAGCTTTGAAGTCAAATGTATTGCAACTGGGCAAGTCACCGTTTAGGTGGTGACCTGGGTGTATGTTCCCTTTTCCAAGTATCCATCAGCGTAGTACCTCCAATGAGAATATCACCTGTTATGGTTTGCGTTACAGCTTTGGCTGCGTTCGCCGCACTGGAACGTGTCGGATATTTCCCTTGGCGATCAGTGATGCATGACAATCGTAACTTGAACATGGAAAATACCATGGAGGGGATAATTTTGTTGGTCTCCTACGGCAATTTGGAGGCAAGTACCCTAGTTCTTGTATTTCTTCAGTATCCATAACGACCGCGGTCCTCTGCATGTTGCCTGTAAAATGTATGCGGATCTCAATCTGGGATAGCGCAAACAAGATCTGATTATCTAGCAGCAATGGCTACCCCCATCTTTAGAAGAATGCGACTAAAATAAACTGGTTAGAAGGCTACTAATAAACGTCCGTCTCCATGCGCAAACAGCCACGTTCCTTCACCCTGAATCATCAGCTACAGGTAGCCGTTAATCTTGGGCACAATGTCTGATTCTCAGATCGACGGCTTTGCATCTATCCAAGTACTCACGATGGAGTATTCCGACTCCTGTTTCAACGGTGTTATCATACATTCCCTAACTCACGGTCAGATTCGGCTTTAAACCACAGCTGATCTAACATTTACCATAACCAAGGAACGTACACGGCTTTACTTGTCGTTGTACTGTGGCGGACACGTACGATGAACCCTGTCTATGCCGTACAAACTGAAATGTATCTTTGCAGTGTCAAGCCGGCGTAGCACTACCCATGGGGGGGCAGACGAAGGTCCTTGTTGGAATATCCGTGTTCATGTACATCATGGCCATGATGCACCTGACTGTGAGGTTGATCAATAGCAGCGCGGTGTTCATCAAGAATGGAGAGATCAACGAAACGAAGTCCCCTTCCGCCACATACCGTCTGACCACCGACGGTCCATTGTGGGTCCAGGCGATTAGCAGTATAGCCGTGGGCATTAATATATTTATTGCGGATTGTGTGATTCGACGCTCATATTAGATTTGGAGATGCTGGATCATCTCGGGGAAGAACTGGAAGATCGTCGTCCTTCCATGCATATGCACGCTATGCGGAATGAGTATGTTATTAGAGTTGGTGTTGATGAACTCATATCACTCACTGATCCTAGTATTTGCTGCTCTCTGCCTCAATCAATTTCTGACCTTGTCGACGGACTCACAGGGCAATCCTTTTGGCAAAAACTCCATGAATTGGCGAATACCTTACTACATAATGGCGCTCCTCATGACGATCGTATGTACCACGCTCATCGTGTACAGACTGGCCAGAGCGATTACGAGCACATCCGGGATGTCCCTCTGCCTCGGGTCGAATCTATACTACAAAGTCATCGAGATCTTGGTAGAGTCGTCCACGCTGTATGTTGTTGCCCTAGTGGTCAACATCCCGTTTATCAGGATGAATGATCCTTGCGGCGCTTATCCGCAAGCGGTGCTTGATTCGGTCACTGTGAGTTGGAGATTTTTCGCCAACAAAAAAAGTCTTACTAGGATTTGGGGTAGGGAATGACGCCGACATTGATTCTACTTCGCGTTCTGTTTAGGACCCGGGGTTCATCGAATAATGAAGTGCATTCGGTGCCGTTACAACCGCCGTCGGAATCGAGAATGGAAGCCAGTGTACCGACTGAGGAAGATGACGGTGGTGATGATAATGTAGTAATGGTTATTGGTCCGAACAAAAGGGGCGGTGCGGTATGAGCTCTGTGTGATTATCATCCTGGAGTTGATGTTTCATTATGGGGAATGGACTGAAATGAGGGTCGGTGCTGTCCTGATTCCGTATACACATAAATAGCCTATCAATCACAAATCAAAGAACGGTTCTGTAGACTGTACCGTGCGTTACCCTAGTCGAGCTCTAATAGGATGTTAAATAGGACAAGAATGAAAGGCTGTCCGCTTTCAGTCATCCGGTCAGTTGTTAAGTCGAGGGGTCGTGTGCAAGTCGTGTGCTTATGAAGCTTGCAATGTACCACATTGGTACCACGTGCCGGAGTTCGGCAAGACACGACGCCGGCAAACAAAGACAACCCTTCCGATTTTCAAGCACCATCTTTTCCTTTCCTTTTTCGCCACCAAGCCAGTACCGTTTACTCCCGAGATTTCTCTCACTCCGGTGCCAGCCTGGCGACTCTGCCATTACCCTCAGCATGGTGTCGGTTTCGGTCATAACGTCGCGGTATGACAGCATTAGGGATCGCTTGGTAATGCCCTTCTTAGCTGATAATTCCGCCATCTTGCTCACAAATAAATAGCCCTTCGCCCTTCTCTCGACTTCTCATCGTTCTCTCTCTCTGACATGGCAAACAAACCCGTAGCTATTATCGCAGGTGAATCGCTTTTGCAATGCTAGCAGGCGACATTGCTGATGCTTGGCGTGCTATAGGTCTTGGTTCAGGGTCTGGTACAGGCGCGGCAGTAGCGTATGTTTTCTCGACTCCTGCTTCCACTATG
The DNA here is from genome assembly GCA_022818075.1 of Armillaria altimontana. Lineage (NCBI taxonomy): Eukaryota > Fungi > Basidiomycota > Agaricomycetes > Agaricales > Physalacriaceae > Armillaria > Armillaria altimontana. The sequence goes on along the minus strand of JAIWYR010000053.1, from coordinate 154,850 downwards.
GTCGTCTGACTATTCCTAGTCGTCTCTTAGCTAAAGAAGGCTACGCCATCGCCCTCGTCGCTCGCGGTGCCGACTCTCTCAAGGCACTCGCGGACGAGATCAACGCTGCCGGTGGGACTGCTACCCCATTCCCTATATCCTCCTACAACACCTCGGATATCAATACCGCTTATGCCCAAATCCGTGCTCACTACCAAGGCCAGCCCATCCGCGTCGCCCTCTACAATACTACACACCCCGTCTGGAAATCATTCCTCGACATCACCCTGGAGGACGTCCAAGCCGTGACAGTCTAACATTGAAGGCGCGTTCGCATTTTCGAAGAATGTAATCCAAGCTTTCCAGGCCAACGAAGTCGACGAGAAGGGGAAGAGAGGGTCGTTGATCTTTACGGGAGCCACGGCGAGTGTTCGAGGGAACGTTACGACCAGCGCATTCTCGGCTGGGAAGCACGCGTTGAGGGCGTTGTCGCAAAGCATTGCGAAAGAGTTTGGCAAGCAGAACATCCATGTGTCCCACGTCAGTACCTCCTTCAAGCGTTCTTTTCTGGCTACTGACCGTGTATGATAGGCTATCATTGATGGTGGTATCTTAACGAACGCATCCCGCGAGCGTCGTAATGACCCAGAGTGGGAACAGAATGAGGATGTTAGACTGTCCCCGGACTGGATAGCAGAGGTACATCATTTCTTCGTCGCCGCTGTGCATAATGCTGAGCCTCATTCATAGTCGTACTTGCACCTCATCCAGCAACCTCATTCAGCCTAGACGTGGGAATTGGACTGTAAGTCTCTCACTTTTCGTTTTCCATACTTCGCTGATACATGAGACCCTTCCAGTACGTCCAGCGCACGAGAAGTGGTAGATGTTTGATGTGCTGCAAACTTCGAATGTTGTACTATAGTTTCAGTTCCGTTGTCTTCTCCGTAGCATCATGAACGATGATCTTTTCTCCATCTCACGGGCTTGATGACCTTCTTGAACGGACAGAAGGCTACCGGGACTCCAATGGCTGTCGCGATCTGATGACTTCTTGGCAGTCGATAGCAATGCGGTGATCGTCATTCTATTATCGCCACATTCCTTCATGATATGCATCACTGGTCCACTGTGTATACTCACGATCGTGCTATTGTAACTCCAACCCGATACAAGTAATGCCAGCCCCCAACACATACAACTTTGTCTTCACCGCACTTAGTTCGATATCACTTTTCATCTCTGAATTACCTTCCCCGACTAGCGACATGTCGTCATTTCGACAGATGTATGCGACCCAACGAAGGTCATTAATGTGCCAAAAACGACTTTAAGAGTTGTGGCTGGGGAAGACTGCACCCATAATGACCATCGACGTGCCACAAGTATGGCGGATCCCTTCCGTCAACCCATGCACTGGAAGAACAATACATTACGAGCTGAGGAAAGCAACTCGGTCGTCATCGCAGTTTTTATCAAGGAGAGACAATTCCTCTACCGTTCGACTCTTGAACCAGCGGATTTGTGGTCGAACCAGGATTTCCTCTTGTCGTCTCGCAATTCTGTGACTCGATCTCATGGCTACTTGCTCCACCGCGTCTCGGGATGAAGTACCCCCTCGCAACCGAGCACCTATATGGTATGATATCTAGGAAGTTCGCAGATATTGCCGGAGACTAGGCGGTGGGTGTAGGGCGACCGTCAACATCAAGTACGTTCGACAAACATAGCTCTCAGAAGATCTCTAATTCAAAGTTTACTCTGATGACGACTTGTAATATCGGAGAGGGTGATGCACTTTCTTCTGGACATGGCTATCTTCATGGGAAGATCATTGGCAGCTTCGGGACGATCTTCATGACATGCCACACCATCATTCTTGTAAATGTATCCCCATTCATCCGAGTGTCGTACTCTCTCGATAAACAAAGCATTTCATGCAGTACACCGCTCTCCGATGGATCGTTCGTGGTTCATCTGCTCGTCGACCTCCAAAATCTGTCTTCCAGTATCCAGGTCGTCCTGGGGTAATCGTCGAAATGGGTCTTGATGAGAATAAGGTCTATTACTTATATCCGTCTGGCGGAGCTTAAAGGAGGACCGTCAGTACTATATTTCAACCAGACAGAAAAGAGAGCTACGAAGCGGCTTGCTTGCTGTCGGAGTCATGCGTCGGTTAGGCGTAAGTTTCCGACACATTGCGTGAATGTCTTGTCAGGGACCTCAGCTCGGGATTTGGCATAGTTATATCTATGACCACTGAGCGTCTCAAAGACGATAGATGTAATGGCCTTGCGCTTGTACAATCATCCGGATCGATGGCCGTGCAGACAGTACCACAATCCTTAAAGGTTGGATGGCCTTTTCTCGGAACCCTCCATCTAGATGGTCGCTGTGTCCTTCAGATCATCATTTCCTCGACCTTCAGTGTATCAGACTCGTTGCATAGTGCCGATTCTTGCATGATTCCCTTCCTCAGTACACCCGGGAACAGCGGGTCAGACAATCATATATGCAGAACGGAGAAGAATACAGGATCCACAAAGCTCACACGCGTCTCCGTCATTATCTCCACAAACTAGCGACTGAAATAGAAGCTCTAATCAAAACATACACTTGAGCAAGATGAAGTACTCACAAAGTGCTGCCGCATCATCGCTGTCCATTCCGTCAAACATACCATCTTCCATTAAATCCTCGTCGTATTCATCGTAATCATAATTCTCCTTCACAGGCGATTTCTTAGGCTTGGAAGAGGACGGAACCGTTTTGCCGGACTTGGAGACAACATCGTCGTTTTGCTTCACGAAAGATATCGGCTGAAACGGATTTTGGAGACTCGGTCCAGGCGTCCACCTCAGCACCACCGCTTCCTGGAACCTCGAAGGGGAAAACGAAGGAAGACTCGAACGAGTCTCCGAGTCGTGCCAAGAATAAGGGCAAATCCCCTCCCCTGTTTTCGTCACGGTCCTCTTCGGTACCTTTGTCTGCTTCAATCGCTGTTCCAGGGCTTCGACCTCCCCCGTGTTATAATACTTCACAACCACATTCTTATCGCCCCTCTCCGTGCGAACAGGGCGAAGTGTGTCTAGGTCGACGGCCTTGATTTTGTACCTCTTTGTTCCTTCGCTGCGTACCTAGAGGGAAATGAGACGAATGGAGAAGTTTAATTTCCGAGTTCCGACTTACGATTTCTTCTGTCCCATCTGGATCAGCGATTTTCGTCGAAGCTTTGGGCATGGTGTTAACAGTCAAGGCGATGGCAGACCCAAGTCAGCCGACTCTGAAACGATTCCTCTCATGTGACAAACTGAGACATTTTAGAAAGCGATGAAGCCGGTGCCAAACTTCTAGCAGCCACTTGTAACTATGTTCTTCATCAAAGCGCATCCGACAACTAAATCATGGAAACATGTCTTATCTCCTTCAGCAGACGGTCGCGAATCTGTTCAAATAAAGAAAGAAAATCCATCAGCTCAGTATTGTAATGATTGGACAGCAAATCATCCAACAAACCCAAACACTTCCCTTCTTTCTAGTCTCTCTGTGAGATATGCGGGCTTCTCGTGGCGGGCCATTAGTCACCGTTGGGTTCTCATATCGATCTACTTACGTGTGGGCTTATTTCCGAGGGGATTTCGTAGTATATAAGCTAGGATATTTCGTAGTTAGTCCCCATGTCGCATTTGCCACAAGTGTAACCCATTTTTTCTACTCACTTCGTTTGAGTTCAGCTCCGCGATTCTAACACTCTCTAGAAGATACAATACATACCTGATAACAGAGGGATTTCGATCTTGTAAAACATGAAGTTTACTATACCCGGAACCGCCTTCCGAAACGTAACAATTACGCTGGTTGAGCATACTTTAGGGCAGGGCCGACGTGGCTCCATGGGCCTCAACCGTGACCAACTATCGTCCGTCAATACTGATCGCCGTATCCTCCCTCTCTTTTATCCCACCCTTTGTCCATTCTCTACGATGCTTCTTGAATTACCCAATGAACTGCTGCAAAATATCGCTTTCGAGGTACATGCAACTTGTTCCTCACGCTGCAAGACGCTGATAAATGTTTACTAGGCAGATAAGCAATCCCGCAAGCGGCTTCGACAGACTTGTAAAATATTCAGAGATGTCTGCACCCCGCTTGTCTTCATGTACATCTCGTTGCCAGAAGATGAATATGGCTGGCGGGGCGCCCCAGAACCTGTCCGGCTCCCTTTTATTACGGCACTCTCTTCTGGTTCAGAGCTGGCGCGGCATATTAAGCATCTGTCTATGGAGATAGTAGAGAGGGAAGACCTCGACTATGCTCCTCCTTCTTCCATCAAGGAGGTCGAGGAGAGGAAGCGAGTGGATGACGGAAAAATCTTCAACCGTCTTTTTGTTGACGCTATTCCATCGATGCTGTCGTTACAGTCGCTCGAGTGAGTACTGTATAAATCACTTGCGGCGTGTAATAATTAATTAGTCTACAGCTTATCAGCGTGGGGACGCGCCCCCTCAGCCAATGTCGAGTTGATGTTCGCACAATTTGGAGACCTCCCCCGCCTTTCCAAGCTCAGTCTATACTTCCGCAGCTCCTGGAGTAGACCCTGCGCACAATTACGCCACATACAGGATCTCTATTACGCAGGACCAGGAGGCGACGATTTCCTCGCTCTTATTGGGAATAATCATGGCCTCGAGATCATCAATGCCTACATATCGGATCCATACATCCCTGAGCTGAAGGACGGATCGTCTATTTTCTCCCTCTTCCGTTCATTCCCGCCTGGAACCTACAGCACTGTGAGAAAACTCACAGTCGGGCTCAGACGACATTGGTCCAGCGTCGGGCCCGTGAATGTCACCCTGCAGAAATACAAGGCTCCAGCACTCATTCCTCATCTTCGGCACTTGCAGTTCCTCCGCACAGGCTTCAACGTTCCCAACGAGCTTTGGGACGGGCTACGTGAAGAAGGAATACATCTGACAGTGCTTGAATATGTTTGCTGGCCCGTCGAGCTTTCCTTGTTGTCATATCTCGGATCCTATACTGGGCTGAAGGAACTTGAGCTCCGGATCGAGGGTCCATCAGAGCAGGATGGTGTTCATCTGAAATACTTTTTGTTGAACGTCGTTATCCCAAATGCTGGGTGCTTGACAAAGGTTCGCATCGAACCCGTTATGAGTGGGAACTGGTGCTTGGATCATCCGATGTTAGATGCGTTGGTAATGTGCCGCTACCTAGAAAGCTTGTATGTATGCGCGGATAGGGCGAGAACACGACTGGAACCGCGATATAACGTGATCGTAAGTTGACTTTGCTAAAAATGTCAATTACGGTAACGATGCTGACAGCTGATGACGTATCATAGGATAGAACGATGGCATTGCTGATAGACTACTGGCCGCATCTCTCAGATTTGTGGATAATGACAGCGTCACGGGGAACTCCTACGGTGAGATCAACGCCAAAACAGATCCACAGCCGCGTTCTAGCGGCGCGATTTCCTAATCCCTCAATTGATATGATGAAAACGGAGATATCGACGGACTTTGGGCGCTATTCAATGAAAATTCACAGCCGGAAGAAAAAGGTGTATACATTCAAGATCAAGTGGCTGTCGTGCTATGGGGAGGAGGAACGCTGGAGGAAATGGATGTTCTGGAGACGATCTGATCCTAGCGACGAAGAGTAGAAAGAATACGGACCTATAGCTATCTATGTATCAGCACTGGCGGACAGTGACAAAGTGCAATATTACATCGAATCGTAGATAACTTGAACAACTTTCCGTATTTTGTCTCAAGCTATGATATCATTGTCATTGGCGAGAGGAAGACGTCCCAAAAGTTCTTTCCCTTCTCAATGAATACATAGTTCACAATCTATCAATGAACCGACGTAGCAAACATGTCCGTTATAAAAGGAACATGATGGCAGAGACCATGAGTACTTTTGTCGTCCGACTTGGAAACACTCAGTCGGAGAAACTATCAGACTATGTTAGCGGGTATCAATCATCCAGATCAATAATGTTATAAACATATGCTCTAGGTAGGATTTCCATATACGCTCCTGTAGCGCAATGAGAATTCCGTACGCATTAGGTCGACAAAGCATACCGTCCATGAAGGCTTTCAAGACGACTTGGTTCATATACACGTCTACGGTCTCAAAGACATCTTTCCTCGTTAGATCCAGGATATTCGCCGTTGTCGACATAAGGAAGGCGTCGTGGTTGTATAGCAGAGGAAGTCGAGTGCTTAATAATCCGTAAAGAAACAAACCCTAAGATCACAAGGCCTACTGGAGATCCCGGTGGATGTTTTGTACTATGGCGGTGTTTGTTGGATGCATCGATAGGTGGTTCCATAGTAATAGCACCATCCGATACACGACATCGTCTTTTTAACAACAAAGTATCTGATTCCCCAATAAAACCATCCGTGTGCGGTGAGTTTAAGTGAACCAGAAACTTACCCCAGGTTGCGAATCTTCCCTTACGTCGGTTCCGAATTTTTTTCGGGGGTTCATTCCCTCGCCGTGACCTGAGACCTCGACCGTGTACCAATAGAAGAGGGCAGGCTAGAACTCGGTACCCGGGACTTCGAGTGAAGAGACGAAGGGCGAGCGAGCGTCGTGAAGAGAAGTGAGCGCGTCTTCAGTATTACTTTGTGCGTAGAGGATGCTGTTAATATCATAAATGAACGGAAGAGTGGACCACAATGGGCACAACCAAGAAGATCGTGAGAGCTTGTGGTAACAGTAGACGATCATCATGTTGCTAAGAAAGATTCGCAGTTCAAATGATCACAGTGACAGTAGGGTAGGATGTAGCATTCAGTCTGCTCCGAGGTAGAAAATATTATAGGTCGTGGTTGTACAGAGGAGAAGACGACGGAAATTATAGTACAATCGTCTTCCTTACAGCACGTCAAACACTCTACCACTTCTTGTGAGTAGGACGTACTAAACTCCAACACATCAGCAAAGGATTGAAAGCAAATATGAAAGTGACTGACGATCCAATTCCGAGATCCAAGTCAAACAAGGTTGTGTGATGAGATCTAAGTAGGATGGCTCAGTATTAGCCATCCGCGATGATAGCAAAACCACAAACAAATGTACCCTAAACACATCGTTCTATTCCCACTCTGGGTCATTACGACGCCGGTGGGATAGGTTGATCAAGAAACCGCCATTAATAATTGCCTACCGAGAGGTCGGTCTCCAGAACAAATTCGGCGAGTATAAAGTACTCACACGTGACTCTGCTGTCAGAACTCCTTTGCCAGACTCTCCGACAGAGCCCTCAATGAATATTTCCCAGTCGAGAACACGCTAGTGAGGATTTTGCCTCGAATACTCGCGGTGACTCCAGTGAAGATCAGTCTCGCCGACTTTGGTTGCTTGGAATGACTGGATTCGAGAACGCGAACGCTCTTTCAATGTTAGCCTGTGTCACGGTTTCGATGTCCTCTCGGATGGTATCGAAGAGGGGAATTCTGGACGCCGTATACAGTGTTGTAGAGGGCGAAGAGGATGGGTTGTCCTTGACAGTGGGCGTGTATTTAGTATGAAGGCGGTATTGATATCCGTGTTGCTATCCAATGAGATTGAACGAGGTGGTGCTCCCGCCAGCAGTGTTTATCTCGTCTGGGAAGGCCTGGAGAGAGTCGGCACCATGTGTATTAAGGGCGATGGTGTAGCCTTCCTTAGGGAAGAAACGACTTCGGATGATAAGAACGTTGAAAGAGAAGCGGGAGTCAAGGTCACCCACACTGCTGCTACTGCTCCAGTGCCGGTAATCAAACAAAGACCCATACATCAAGCAAGTTACCACGTGTTATCGACGCGGACGGTGAAGCCAGTTCACCTGCAATAACAGCCACGAGATTGCGTGTCATGTCGGAGAAGAAAGAGGATGAAAAGTAGAGAGAAGGAAGAATATCTATTTATGTGTGAGCATGAAGGCGGAGTTGTGAGGTGAGAAGGGCATTACCAAACGATGTCAACTGCTAAGTCGTGCATGAATCTGAGAGATGGATATATGAGTATAGGGTCCTCGATGTTGGGACGATCGCGCTGGTTTGTAAATGGCTGCGTCGTGCCCGCACTGGTCTGATATCAACCTTGGATTACGAGCGAAGCAGGGGCTGGAGACGGATAGTGATAATGGCAGCGTAAGGGCACAGTGTGATGGTCAAGCTTGTCATAGGTTCGTGGAAGAGAAATGCCGCCGGCAGGCCATGTGTATCAGCGGCCCCTGACTGATGATGTCAGGGTCTTCCTTTTGCTCCCGCGCATCATCTCGGCTCGTCTTCCTCGTAAACACGCGTCACGCGTCAAGCTCCAGTCGCCCTCGCCACCAGAAAAGCAAGAGGAAGAGGAAGAGACCTGCCGTATATGCCTGCAGGCCCTTGTAGCTGAGTTTTGCTTTGTCATCTGGACCGGTGCGTGGGATTTCTTTCGTGTATAGTCGACGTCTGACTGATATTAGATCTGTAACGCAATCGAGAAAGTGTACCCTGTGTGCTCAGACTACCAGAAGTACTACTTGGCGCCTCTCTGGAAGCCAGGGCTACTGTCGTTGCAGCATCAGGAAACTGAAGTACCCAAGCGAAGCTGCAAGCAAGCGTAGGGTCACAGTCGATACAGAAAACGTGCTGCGTGTACAAGCACCGACGTCAAGCAAAGGTGCGTCGATGGCAATTATCTTCACACTTATTCCACCTAACATCTTCTCAGCATGTCGCCTCGGAAGTACCGTTCATATTCCACTGAACTGCAATTCTCCGGTAGCCAAGAGATGATGCATGATGAGCAAGGCGACGATATTTCAGTGGCATAATTTACGAGTATGGGATGATCTCGACATCCAGGTGCGCCTCATGCCTTTACCTCTAGCATGCGGCTGACCGAATAGGAGCACAGTTCTTTACAGCGCTCACGGCCCCGCTCATGAAGTTGACTGTGAAGCTAATAGCAGAGTCTCGGGTTATGGATACTGGGGAAAGGGCCTTTCGCGCTTGGTAAGCCAAACCTTAGTCGAATATTCTCTTACTAACAGAAGCAGAAGTATAGTCGCCGGTCAAGGATCTGTTCGTACATGCAGGTGAGAGTTCAAAATATGGCTCATATCTGTTTGTGAACGTACCACGATTTGACCAGCATGCCGTTTCTCTCTATGGGAACTTGCCTTCGAGGACAAATATCACGATGATGTCCAGAGATTGATGAGCACCTTCGACGAAGATCCAGCTCCGGCTCTCCATTTCTCTGTAACAGCGAATATGAACGTAACCCGAATGCCAAATGGCATGAAGACGGAGATTTTCCTACTCGGTCAATATCCTGGTCGCCCAGCCCAAGCACATCTCCATCTAGCTGCTGTAATCTGTATGTGGGGATGTCCACCGGTCTGCGTGGGGTAGAAGCAGAGCCACCATCTGGACAGGTGCGTACACTACTGTCGCGTATAGTTGACGTTTTGCTGATAATATCTTGCTTAGACGATTGGAGACTACCTAATCCATCAGATCTTCCCGTTATCAAAAGACTACCTGGCGCATCTGTTAAAGCTCGGATTACTACCGTTGCGGCACTACGAGTCTTGCGTACGCAGGCGAAGGCACAGGAGAGGGGAGGGTTGATGAGACCACAACGAAGCCGATAAGCTAGACGGTCGACAGAGAAAAGGCGCTGGGTGTACGAGCAATGAATTTACATAAAGGTGTGTCGATTATCTTTACAACTCATTCTGTCTGACATCTTCTTAGCATGTGGCCTCGAATGATTATGCGAAGGACCGACTGTACCCTACCCGAGCTAGGAGAGGGTGAGACAGTTGCGAGTACGGAACGACGATGTCGATGTCGAACTGCATCACTTACCTAGCATCTGCGCTGTGTGGATGACTGACGAGGTTCGAAGTTCTTCGCAACATTCACTGTATCACTCAAGAAGTCTATCAATATACACTCCGAGTCTGCCATGAAGCTTGAGGGTCGACTTGGAACCGGTCGTAGGGGATTGGAACCCCAGTAAGCGGATCATCTATTGGTGGAGAAGGCTGCCGGTCGCTGTCGGTATCACTATCTTCGTCTCGAGATGCTAAGACAAGCCTTCACCGGCCCGTGGTCGCCACGACCCTAGCACCAGTACTCAGACCATCAACCCTTTCTGTACCGTCCATACCGAAGGAAACACCTGCCTCTGAACCGACCAAGTTTTCCCAATCTGAAGGGTAAACTCAGAGCTGTCGACAAACTCGATACTCCAGTGTTACCTGGTCCTACACCGGATGCGACAGGGACAGACATCCAGTGCGGATACACCTCGCCTTTTGCGTCTCCAACGCACTACGTCCACGTTCCAAGAAACCCATTTGCACAGCCTTGGAGTCCCTACGTGCACGCGTGAGTGCGACCCTCTTCTCTCCCAGTTGAAAGAGAAAGATTATGAGAGTTGAGAGCATCGGTGTCAAGGTAGTGACATGCAAGTAAATTTTGTGCGCTGACCAAGTAAAGACATAGATGTCGATTCATGATGCATGAGAATTAACACTCTGAGTCTTTCGACGTTAATATGCTTGCGTCATGTTTGAGCATCTACTTGAGCATCTATCTTTGGGCTGCGCAGCTGATGGTGGCACATTTCAATGGTCTTAGCGCTCGTTCGCAGTCTGCTTCTTACCACACAGCACCACTAAACCCTCTTGCTGCAACAGTGGATCTGCAGCAACCTACGTTGACCATGAACACTGGTATGTCTGATTGTCATAGATTCGGCTTTTCACGTCCTCTGCTATCACTAGAAGGAGAATCTAATGATCTTTCGGAGGAAGAGCCGGGGGATTATAAAGACAGGATGTACTTGTGGCGCCGCGCAGTGATGGCTGAGGTATTCACACCACAGTGTTCTAGAGAGGCAAGAATTATAGTACACGATCTTGTCTTGTAAAGTACAGTTGTAAAGGATATCCAGGTTGTGTCTATTTATTGTCATAACTACGGCCAGGAGAAGGTAGTTATCTCTAATTCTACTTACTACATGTATTCAAGTATGATCTCCAGGATCATAGCCATGGCGAGCAGCTTATACCACTTCAACATTTTTCGTCGCAGTAATGAACATCGCATCATCCTCCAGAGACGTGGCACTTCCTCCCATTTCCAACTTCGATGGGCGCTGAAAACACCTCTGATGCTTACAGTTACACGGTGAACGCAGATCTGTGCTTTTGGACACAACACGAAGGAGAATCGAAGTCGGTGCGATCCCCTACCCCAAATCCACAGTAAGTCATCTTTTCATAAGTGGAAAAACATTCAACTTACGGTAATCGAAGCAAGAACCACTAGCGGATAAGTGCTGTATGGACTATTTGTTGCGAGGAACGGGATGTAGACCGCCAGTGCAACGACGTATATTGCAGCTGATTCTACCACAATCTCCATGACTTTCTGATAAGGATTTGGTGCGAAGTGTAAGGATTTTCCAGTTACGTTCGCTCGGGAAAGTCGAAACACGATAAGCATGGTGCATATAATCGTCGTGGAGAGCGTCATGCTATAATAGGCTATTCCCCAGTTGATGGAGTCGCCCCCCCATGGAGTCACGGCATTTCCCTGTGAATCTGACAATGGCGTCAGCTCCTGAACTAAGAAGAAGACGTTAAATACTGAAAGCGGTGAGTGACCCAAGTTCATCCATGCCAGAACGTAACGACTGACTCGTTCCACATAGCGTGCACAGGGACGGAAACACAATGATCCTCCAGTTCCTACTCCAAATAATCCAGCACCTCCAAATCTAATTTGAAACATCACTTCTGCAACTTAAGCCCACAGAGAGAGACGTACAATAACACAGTCCGCCAATAATACATTGATACTTGCGGCAATGCTACTGATCGTCGGGATCCACAGCGGACCACCAGCAACAAGTGAATCTGTAAGGGCAAAGAACCTCGTTTCTTCCGTCTCGCCATTCATTATGAATGCCCGTCTAGCATAGGACCACCTCACAGCCATGTGCATTGTAGCCATGATGTGCATGAAGACGGAAATCCCGGCAAGGACCTTTATCTGGCGCCCATTGGGAGTGCTGCTTGACACTATGCAATTATCCCTTCAGTTTCATCGGGTAGGCAGGGCTCAACGACATACCTATCCTCCACAGTACAACAGCTATCAAAGCCGTGTACATTCCTAGGTCATAGTAAGTATATGGACGGGTAATGTTGGTGACAGGAGTACGACCATGCGTTAAGGACTCGATGATAACTCCGTTGAACCATGCATCGGACGCCTGTTCCGCGAGAGCTTGGATGGATGCAAAGTCGGGGCCATTCTGTGACATACTGTGGCTCGCTGTCGGGATATCAAAGAGGAGAGAAACACTTCCGTCAGTTTGTTCAAGTCAAGCGTAATATCTGGTATTTATGTTTGAGATACGGCACCACCCGGTCCGTGGTGAACGCTCACTGAGATAAGTGCTCATATCGTCGGAAGGTTACATATTGTTAAGGCGATGATGTGGAAGATTCAAGAGAGGATCGGTTGCTGATCATAGCACGTATCGTTTCAATACTAGGAATATATGGTTGTTGCATGATGTCGTCAAATATTATTCTCTGCACTGTCAGCGTCTCCTAGGTAATGTCGACCCAAAATCCTTGTATCTATCATTATATCAGACTCTTTTAATCATCTTTAATCATGAAACCGATATTATCATATGTTCCACCAGAAATAGATTCCAAAGATGTCTTGAGTGGGCTAAATTGACGAATCTCAGGAACCGTTTAGGTTACTCGAGTTACAACGTTAAACTGCCTATGCAACTAGCTCCCGCCTTTTCCTGGCAGTGATTAACTTGTGAAGAGCCACAACTCGATCCAATCATTAGTAGATTCATTACTTATCAACAATGACAATACTGTTTCTGTTGGCTGAGACGCTGCTCCTCCGCCATTAGTGTTGCCGAAGTTCGATTTGGAACCTCGGTTCGAACGCTGAATGCCAGAACTGAACGCGAGGTTCAGTTCACGTTCGTGTTCAGTTCAACTAATGTACACTCCGTTCAGTTCTGGGCTCAATGACTCCCAGAAAAGTCTGAACGCCCTTCGAACGTATTTGAACCCCAAGGTAAAGAAGTGCTGAGACAACAGTCAAACACTGAGAGTCCATTGTCGAGATGATCCCAATCTGCTTAGAGTCAAGCATCGGATTCTCCTGAATGTTTGTACAGAGTTCATTAAATGAATAGCACACTGATATCAATGTGCAGCGACTCACAGTAGCCTTAAGACTATTTGAAATTATGAATGGGTACCGAACGCGAACGTCCGTTCAGTTCCCGTTCGCGTTCACGTTCACCCAGACCAAGGGCGTTCGTGTTCACGTTCACGGCAAGAGGTATCGTTCCTGAACAGAACCGAACTTCGGCAACACTATCCGCCATGGTCCAGGGAAATATGCAAGTAGATACCAACACATCCCAGGGCGTAGAGCTGTAACACACGGACATTAAATGTGATCGTCATCCAAGTCGATACAGGGGCAATGTTTTGATTTTGGTGGTCATGACAATACTTTGACTGCTGATTGACCCTGTAGCATCGCGAGGTACGAGGATGTTAGTACCTGAAAGGCTGATGCCCAAGAAATATATAATACTCGTCCCGGACTACATTTCTTCAGTTCACACATTGGCACACCAGGGCTGTGCCAGTCCCATCTCATACGATAAACGCCCCTGCATTGTTGGACAATGCATTTCTACCTCTCAGTTACCCTGTGTGCGATTCTCCTCATACTACATATCAATATCGTAAGTGTGCTCATTACCGTATAAAAACAAGGAATTAATTGTCAGTAGATCGAAGCCCTCCCACTCCCAGAGCCGTGCGGCAATACTCGTTGCTGGAATTTCAGTTGGTTCCCGTGATGATGAATATATAAAAGGGTTGTTTGGTACTCTGAACAAAAGATACATATTAGATACGCTGAACCTCTAGTAAATAGTGACTGCTTTTACCAGCCGCTCTCTTATTATCCCCTTCCGTACTTTCTCCTTCTTTCGAGTCCTATATATATGTAGATATATATATGGTGGGGGCCACTAATTCACCGCTACCTTTGTGCACAAGAGGGTAGTAAAAGTTAAGAAAATCATATCGGGTTCGATATTATTTTTAAGCCCTCGCCTCCGACCACATGGGAATGACATGCCCATTAAGGATAGATCATGTGACTGAATGACGCACAAGATTCCCGGTCCGTTGTCTTCCGTGTACTTCCGTGTCCATACAGGCTATAATACTAATGGTGAGTCCACTTCTCTACTGTGCATGCATGATGCTTCTGGTTTAATACTCATCTTTCTAGGCCAACACACCTCATAGGATGCTAAGTCCAAGCAAGATAAGGAACTGAATTCTACTTATTCAGTTGAAATTTTACATTTCTTTGCTTTGGAATACCTCTCTCTGGCTCTGAAGGTATTCTGGGTCGTTTATGCATGTAATCTGGCCGTTGTAATTGAGTATGAGGTACTCAGATCCTAATTTACTTGGATCAGCAAAATTATTTTTAGTGACCTTTTCGACTGACCAACCGACCAACCGGATGTGCCGGGCAAGTGCCGGGCTGACGGCCCGCAATCCCCTTGGTATCCCTGGTGGCGATTCCATGCTCTAGTATTTGAGCTTAAGATCAAGATTCGACTCTTGGTATTACAACGGGAGACCTACCCTTATGAGTGACCCAAGGAGTAATTCTCCTTGATTCTAGTAACTATACTAGCCGGAGGGAGCTCATCACTCAACGTAGTTCTCAGGCTGATATTGCCTTATTTTGTGACTTTGGAGCATGCTGTGTGAGGAGGGAAATAGATTCAGCTGTGGCGTCGTTCATGGCTAGAGGTGTTGGAGTTGCGGGCTCCTTCGGTATGGAATATGTACTAGAAAGAATAATCCTGATCTTGTTAGGGCGCTATTGCCATTTGTTCTTTTTCTTTTCAGCTACAAGGACAACGTTGATGAACACTATTGGGATCTATCAGTTTCACAGCGTTTCCTCGATAGTGATAATAAAAGAGGATGTCAAAGACAGAGGCGTGTCGCACGAACTGCCACAAAGGCTTCAGCAAAAAAGGCCCAATCGACCTGCGCAAACTCATTTCCCTTTATACGAAATTTTATAGATTGTGAAACCTTGTGGTATTTGGAAAACAGTGAATACTAAATGACAATGCAATGTTCACGTCCATGTGGCAAGGCAGTCAGCCGAAAATAAACAAGGATTAATCTGTGCCCGAACAGGTCCACGAAGCCTTCAAGTAGGAGGAATCATTAGCAATCAACCAAAAAAAGATCTGGAAGAAACACGCACATCTTGCGCGCTAGGCGTTGCGACGCTTAAATATGGTGATTGGCCCATACATTCAGCGACGGTCACGAGGCTATAGTTTGCACCTAGCAGAACGTCAAGAGCATGCGGGAGAACGGTCGTACTGTAATTATGTCAGTATGAAACTCATGTCTTCGTTATTATAAAAACCCTCACCTAGTCGTTTCTAGATATATCAAAGTCAATTTGATCCTCATTAAAGACACGGAACCAAACTACTCACGGATAGTCTCATGATTCAGCGTCAATATCGTGCTAGGATGCTTAGCCATGAGGGTATCGTAATCCTTCTCGCTATTCGCAGCACTTTCTCCGACGGAATCACCGGAACTAGAAGTGGGAGTCAGGTCACGTCACTGGCTGGTAGGTGAAAGGCAAACGTAACTCGAAGTCCCAGATAATCGCAGTCTGGTTGTGAGCAGCAGCGACTTGCAACACACCGTCGTTGTAACTGCCGTAGGGGGGTCTCATGAACGCGACCTTGATTCCGAGGATTTTCTCCAAAGCCGCTATATTGAGAGTGAGTTGGAATTCGTCATCGATTGGCGAGAAACGAACTATCTGTGAGAGTGAATTCACTTTCCACTGTCAATAAGACCCAAGTTAAAAAATCACTTAATGAACCTATGCTGTCGAACTACATACCTTGGTCGGTGGTCAGCGTAGCCAAATCTTTATGTGCCCATGTATGCCTGGATGCCGAGATAAATTGATCAATCCCGTATTCAGACAGTATGTTCACTCACGAGCCGATCTGATGACCCTTCGAGTACGCGTTTTGTAGCGCCGCGATCTCCATGTCGTCGTATATACAGCCATCTGCGGGATGCGTGCATGAGCACTGAGAATACCATTCATCACTTGCTGAAGACTTACAGTTGTTGCCATCTAAACAGTTAAAACGTGGCGGGTTCGAAGGTAACGTTAATATGGTACGTACTAACGAAGAACGTGCCCTTGACGCCTTTAGCATCGAGAATATCGACGATGTTTTGCCTGAAGACAACCCCATGAGTAAGGAACACGACGTACGTTGGATTGGAAACGTACGAATAGATGTAAGGTCCGTCATCGAATGTCAGAGCAACGGTATTCGGAACAGTACACGAGGTGATCACGCCACCGCTCTGTCGTTTCGTAGGGTGCGAAAAAGCTGCAGTAGCCAATGCAATTGTGACCAAAGCGGAGGACAGCATCTCGGCGATATAGATTTGAATAGGAAAGTCGTTTGAGGGAAACGTTGGATACAAAAACAACGGAATCCAGTCGGGTCTTTTATATGAAATCGTTAGTGCACACTCGACACTAATCAGATGCTGCTAAGACTTACGAGGTGGCGACCACGTTCCTGCGAATTGTTTCAAACCCCGAACCAGCCTTCAATAGCGGCGGGAAGTGAAGTGGGTCTGCATGATTCTACGCACTACGCCCCTCCACGTTTCTTCGGAGATTCTGTCTGGATGTTTCCTCCAGGAATGTGGGAGAAATGGCCACGGCCCCATAAGACATGTCTTTGAACAAGACTCTAGGAGTGTAGAACCACAGTGACTTGGAAGTCGGTGTCGCGTAGCTATCACAAGTGAGGTTCACCTTCCTGTGCGACCGGAATATCCGTCGAGAGCCCCGATTAATCTGAAAAGTAACGAGATTGTTGGCTCCACCGCAGCTGGAGCTCTAAATCAGAATTCTAGCTGCAGTAGGCAGGGGTAAGTGGAATTACCATAGTCCCATCTACTCCATATGCACAGTATTAGTAGTCCGATCAGCAGAAGGTGTACATATCTCTACCCGCACAACACAAAACGGGGACACAGTAAGGCAGAGCGATAGTCGATACTACCCCCCTCATTAGCTTAGATGAGAGGTGTGCTAGTAAATATTTTCGAGAAGCAGATAAGAGATGGGACCTTGGAGCACCACATATTCATATTTTAGCGCATCAATCTAGGACATTTCGAAGGAAAGGGAGTGAGTCGCAACAGAGAAGGAACAAAATGACAGCGTACTTTGGGCAGGATTAATGATCAGTCCAATATCATGTTTTCTTATTGTAGGTGACAGTGGGAGACAAATTCTGGAAAGCACAGCTGCCAGTCAGGTGCGGACTTTCGTAGCAGCGACGTGCAGGAGAAACAAAGTAGAAAGTGGCAAGAAAGCGGGATGGCAGACGATCATGCCGGCTTTCGGCAATCTTGACACGACGCCGCCAAACAAAGACAACCCTTCCGATTTTCGAACACTTGCTTTTTCTTTCGCCACCAAGCCAGTACTGTCCCTTTACCCCCATAATTTCTCTCTCCGACGCCAGCCCTGCGCCTTAATTAATTCTCGTCATACTCATCATGTTGTTAGCTTCGGACATTACCTCGCAGCATGACAGAGCATTAGAGATCGCTTGGTAATGTCTTCCTTACCTGATAATTCGGCCATCTTGTTAACCAATAAATAGCCTTTCGCCTCTCTCTCGACTTCCCATTCTTCCTCTCTAACATGGAAAACAAATCTGTAGCTGTTATCGCAGGTGAATCACCTTCGCAGTGGTAGCAGGCGGCATTGCTGACGCTTGGCGTGCTATAGGGCTTGGTTCAGGCTCTGGTACAGGCGCGGCAGCAGCGTATGTTTTCTGGACTCCTGCTTCCACTATGATTGTCTGACTATGTATAGTCGTCTCTTTGCTAAAGAAGGCTATGCCATTGCTCTCGTTGCGCGTGGTGCCGACTCTCTCAAGGCCCTCTCGGACGAGATCATCGCTGCTGGTGGGACTGCCGTCCCGTTCCCTATATCCTCCTACAACAATACAGATGTTGATAGCGCCTACGCCCGAATTCGTGCTCACTACCAAGGCCAGCCCATCCGCGTCGCCCTCTACAATGCCACACACAACGTCTGGAAACCGTTCCTTGATATCACCCCGGAGGAAGTCCAAGGCGTCGCACAGACGAACCTCGAAGGCGCGTTCGCATTCTCAAAGAATGTTATTCAGGCATTCCAGGCCAACCAGGTCGACGATAAGGGAAAGAGAGGGGCGCTGATCTTTACAGGAGCCACGACGAGTGTTCGAGGGAATGTCACGACCAGCGCGTTCTCGGCTGGGAAGCACGCGTTGAAGGCGTTGTCGCAGAGTCTGGCGAAGGAATTTGGCAAGCAGAACATCCATGTGTCCCACGTGAGTACCTCTTTTGAGCGTTCTTTTCTGGCTACTGACCGTGTATGATATATGATAGGCTATCATTGATGGTGGTATCTTGACGAGCTCAGCCCGCGAGCGTCGTAACGATCCAGAGTGGGAACAGAACGAGGATGTTAGGCTGTCCCCAGACGGGATAGCAGAGGTACGTTCGTTCTTCGTCGCCGCTGGGCATGGTGCTGAGCCTTATTCCTAGTCCTACTTGCACCTCATAAAGCAACCTCGTTCAGCCTGGACGTGGGAACTGGACCGTATGTCTCTCTTACACTTTAGCTTCAATACATCGCTGATACATGAGACCTTCTAGTGCGTCCCGCGCATGAGAAGTGGTAAAAGTTGCCAGTTCTTATGCTGTTGTACTATACTACTAGTTGTCTGCTCCGTAGAATCATGAACGAAGATTTTACTCCCTCTCACGGGCGTGATCAACTGCTTTAAAGGGCAGAAGACTACTACGATTCCAATGATTGTCGCGCTCTAATGCCTTGTAATTTTTTATTGGTGGTTAATATAATAGTAGTGCGACGATCATCGCTCTACCTTCACTACACCCTTGACGACAACCATCGCCCGGTCCACCGTGTCCACCCGCGACTGTGCCCGTAACCAGCATCCTAACTCCAACCCGATACAAGAAATGCCGGACCTCTAACACGTACAACTTTGTCTTCAGCGCACTCACTGTATTCGATATCACTTTTCACCTTCGAATTACCTTCCCCGACAAGAGCTCTTCGACACGTCGCCAATTCGACGGATGTATGCGACCAACGAAGATCATCAAGATACAAAAAACGACTTCCAGAGTTACGGCTGGGGAAGACTGCCTGTCATGATCATCAATGTGCCATGAACGTTGCGGATCTGCCTTCATCAACGTATCGACCAGAATATATTTCCGCTGAGAGAAGCGACTCGCAGTAGAGACGACGCCTCTAACTATGTACTCTCAGTTGAATGGGTTTACTATTGTTCGCCTCAGTCACGACGCGACCCTTGATCTGTTAATCTCATCACCATTTGCTCCGCCACGTCTCAGGATGAACTACCCCCTCGCAACCGAGCACCTGCATGGTATGATTTCTAGGAAGCTCGTGGATATTTCTGGAGGCTAATCAAATGATCTAGGTGGACGAGATTGACGCGGCATCACCCGCAAGGACGTTCGGCAAACATGACTCTCAGAAAATATTTAATGTGATGCTGTGTTCGGAGAGCATGTTCCTCTTTCTTCTGAGCATGGCTATTTTCACTGGGAGGATCGTCGGCATTTTCAGGGCGATCTCCATGACATGGCGCACTATCATATCCTCAATCCCCGTTCACGCATCTCTATTCATCCGAACGTTGTACTCTCTCTGTCAACAAAGCGCAGTACACCGCTCTCGGACGGATCGTTCGTGGTTGATCCGCCTGTCGATCTCCAAAATCTGGTCGAAGAAGCATGTCTTGATGAGGACAAGCTCGTCACCGATATCCCTGTGGCGTAGTTAAAAGGGAGGATCTCTATGTCCATCAGAACCAGACAGAAATGGGAACTACGAGCCGCTTTGGGAATCTCTTTTGAGCCATGCGTCATGGAGAGATTAGGCGCAAGTCTCGGACACATTGTGCGAATATCTTGTCGGCGTCAACCTCAGCTCAGGAATTGGCCTGTGACCGTCAGGAAGCGTCACGATGATGATAGGTGTAATGGCATGAACGACCATCTAGATCGAGTGCCGTATGGACAATACCGTAATCCTAGTCGGATAGCCTTTTCTCGGGCCGTGTCCTGCCAACCATCAGTTTCGCGCCTTTCAGTGTATCAAGAGTCAAGCATAGTACTAATTCTTGCACGACTCCCCTCCTCAGTACACCCAGGAACAGTGGGTCAGACAATCATATATGCAGAAAGGAGAAGAATACAGGATCCACGAAGCTCACACGTGTTTCCGTCATTATCTCAACAACCTAGCCACTGAAACCGAAGCTTGAGTCAAAAACATACAGTTAAGCAAGACGAAGTACTCACACAGCGCTGCAGCATCGTCGCTGGCCATTCCGTCAAACGTACCGTCTTCGATTAAATCCTCATCGTAATCATAATTCCTCCTGACAGGCGATTTCTTAGGCTTGGAAGACGAAGGAGCCTTTTCAGAGACGACGCCGTCGTCTTTAGACTTTTGATTCGCTGGGGACTTGTCGTTCTTCTTCGCTCGACTCGGAGCCTCATTCGAGTCGTCCTTCATTTTCCCCTTCGAGGTTCCAGGCAGCGATGGTGTTGAGATGGACGCCTGGACCGAGTCTCCGAGTTCCGTTCCAGCCGATATCTTTTCCCCTTTCTTTTTAACGGTCTTCTTTGACACCTTTGTCTGCTTCAACCGCTCTTCCAGGGCTTCGACCTCCCCTGTGTTATAATACTTCACAGCCACATTCTTTTCGCCCCTCTCCGTGCGAACAGGGCGAATTGTGTCTAGGTCGACGGCCTTGACTTTGTACCTCTTTGTTGCTTCGCTGCGTAGCTAGAGAGAAATGAGACGAGTGAAGAGGTTTAATTCTGAGTCCTGACTTACGATTTCTTCTGTCCCATCTGGAACAGCGAGTTTCGTTGAAGCTTTGGGCATGGTGTTAATGATCAAGGCGGTCGAATTCCAAGTCAGCCGACTATGAAACGATTCCTCTCATGTGACAGACTGTGTTGAGACTGAGACAAGAGGTTGAACAAGACGGCCCGGGCTACAAGTGGCTGCGAGAAGTGTGGCAATGTATATGTTATAATGATAGTTACTTACTTTGGATGTCATCAAATAGAGGATGCTGCGGGTAGTACCAGCACGAAAGCCAGGATGATTTACTGAGCTGTGTCCTTTTGCTGATCGGAAGTTCAAGTCTTCTTCTTGACAGATTTTTTCTCCTTCCTGAGTGAACGCCGCCATTGACAATTATGCCTGGACATCCACCGATGCAAGGCCGGGGTTCGGCCGACCGGCGTCGACAAGCTGCCACCAAATAGAGGCAACTTTTCCAATTTTCAAACTTATTCCTTTTCTTCTCTCTTTCGCAACCGGCACCGTATTTCTCATACCTTCTACCTCGTGCTGGATTGAACACCAGGCCCGCGTCCATCAGCGTGTCGTCACTCTCGGCTTTCAGTCCTTATCTCCTGCCATGACTGAGCGTTTTGGCGATTCCTTTCTCACCTGGCAACTTCGCCTGCTCACAAATAAAACCCTGTCTATTATCGCAGGTTAATTGCCATCGCAGTCCTGGTTGATAACCCTTGTTGACTCGCACATATAGGTCTTAGTTCAGGCACCAGTGCTGGTGCGGCAGCAGTGTGCGTGTTTTCCTCTTGTCCCGCCTCAGTTATCCGATAACTAGCAGACATTTCTTCACTAAAGATGGATCTACCATAGCCCTCGTTGCTCGCGGCGCTGATTCTCAAGGCCCTCTCAGACGAGATTACCTCTGCTGGTGGGACCGCACCCCATTTCACATCTCCTCCTACAGCACGCCCGGCTCGGACATCAACGTCGCCTTTACTGAAATTCACGCCTGTTACCAAGGGCCAACCTGATTGAGTCGCGCTCTACAATGTCGCTTGGAAATCATTCCTCCATGATGCGCCCGACGATGTTCAAGGGTAAACGAGCGTCGTTTATTTTCACGGACGCTACTTCCCGCATGAGGCCTTAAGGGGCAATGTCACCACGAGCACGTTCTCAGCAGGGAAGCATGCCTTGAAAGCTCTCTGGCAGCATTTCGTGAAGGATTAACATATCCATGGTTCGCACGTCAGTTTTTCTTCCTCGCCATCCCCTGCTCTGGTGACTGACCGAACAATGTAAGCCATCATCGATTCATCAATGGAGGAATTTTGACCAACCTAAACCGCCAGTATCGGAATGACCCTGAATAGGAGAAGGACGAAGGTGTTCGATTGTTACCGGATAATATAGCAGAGGTGTGCTAGTTTTGCGTTATCGTGGACGAATGGAGCTGAACCATCATTCCTAGTCATACATGAATGTCGTCAAGCAGTCTCGCTCAAACTGGAGTCATACTTGGGAGATAGATCGTTCGTCTTCTTCCCTTCTCCATGTCTTACTTCTTCGCTGAGGTATGGTACTAGCTACTTCGTAAAGGACTTGATGGTGTTGGTGTTAGTATTGGTACCGGCGCCAGGAAATCAGGATAGGTCTGGTCTACAGCCATGCGCTGTGGCCTGCCGAACCTGAATACCATTGCATTATTACCCCGTCTGTCCCTCAGCATAGTTTTTAATAGAGTTACCAGCCAAGCGCGCGTTTCCCTCCTGAAGCTCAGACTTGTTTACATGTCTACATGTCATCCCTAAGTCGCGCCTCAACATTTTTATTGAATTTGGGTCTAGTATGAGCTAAGTATCGACAAGTCACGCGAATTGCCTGATAATTATCATAGCCGGGTAGAGAAAAATTAAACCCAGTGAATGGGACTGAAGCGTACTCACCTCAACAACAATATTTTCTAGCAGTTCTTGGTAAGGAAAAAATGGACATGGCGATACAAGTCAATCAAATCAACACTGATTTGAATTTTCACGTGATATGACAGCCTCCCTGACCTCCTTGATCTCAACCGACGAGTCACGACCAACCATGCCCATATTCTCATTACCACCGGAACTCCTAGGAAAGATTATTTCCCAGGTAAACCTGCATTTTATGACTCTTTAAATGTATCTGATTCTAACTAGGCTCCTTTACCCGACCAAAAACGGCTTCGATCGACATGTAAACTCTTTTTCGTGATAGCCACACCATTTGTCTTTGAAACTATCACCATCGACTTCAAGAGGATGGGGTTTACTCGTCCAAAGGCTATAAATTTTTTGAAGCAAATCACTGAAGGCGCCCAACTGGCCAGATATGCCAAAACTCTCGTCTTCCGGTCCACTGCCTCTCGACCCAAGAAAGTGCTTCACCGGCTCTGGTCTTCCATGAAAAATACCCAGAACAATGAGATACATGAACAGAGCGTAGATGAGCTACTTCTAACAGCTATATCTCTCATGCAGCTGCTCCGCAAAGTTATGTAAGTGACATTTTCGTTTCATATTTTCTGCATTTGTTCACAATTTTCCATAGCTGGAACGAGTTTGACCCTGGAACGATGGACCCTGAAACAATCCGCAAAGTTATCCTGCGCCTCAGCAATCTTCCCCTTATGTCTAGTCTGTCTATCCTTCAGTATTGGTCAGATTATCCGTATACCATACCTTTTGGTCCATTCTACAACCTTCAAAGCATTGTCATTGGAGGATATGCACCGATTGACGATCTTCCCACCGTTATTGCCCATAGCCCACACCTTGTCAAACTCTGTATCCAGTATTTTCCCCACCTAGACGCCAACAACGACCCTTCCATTCTATCGCTCTTCAGCGCATTCCCGCACGGGCAATTCAGTAATATCCAGGTTCTCAATTTGAGTGGCCTGGAGATGGTTCTACATCCATCTTCTGTTCCATCGCTCATCCCGCACCTGCGACAGCTTACGGACCTCTCCACTTCTCACGGCTTTGTCTTACCTGCCGTGTTTTGGGATTGCCTTCGAGATGCCAAGATACATCTGGAAAGCTTATTAATCGAACCTTGGGACGTAGATCCCACGTTGTTGCGTTACCTGTCCTCTTTCACTGGATTGCGGCAGCTCGACGTCGTGCCAATTTCGGTAGTAGTTCGCAATGAATACTCTGAGCGGCCCTCAAATTGGTTCCTGCGGGTAACCGAGGTACATGCCCACCACCTTACCAAGCTTCATATTTCACCCTTTCTTCCCGGAGCCCGGGAATGGTGCTTGAATGAGCTCATGATTGGGCATCTCCTATTATGCATTCATCTCGAGAGCATATCTGTCCGTGTTGACGACAACAGTACTAGAGTGAAGGGCAGCAGGAATGTGGTTGTGAGTATCCTTTGCTTGTAGCGCTACTAATAAGAACTGACACCCGTGAACAGCAACAGCTTATACACTGTCTGCATCGCTGGAACTCTCTGGAAAGACTTGAAATCCGATCCCTTGCTCACTACCCTTCACCGTATCGGGGTGTCCGTGGTTGCATACTTCGAAATATTGTTGCTGCGCACTGTTTCAAGCCGACAGCGGCGATGCTCCGAATGACGCTCTTAACGGATCTGGCGGGCCTTCGAATGAAGCAATGCCCGACCGAGAGCGGCAAGTATGCCTTCCGACCGCGATACCTGACGTATGAGGGTAGACGGGCCGCGAAAGAGCAGAAAAAGGATCCAATACTGGATGATGAAGACGAAGTGGAACGGGTCATGTTCAAGCTGGTTGTTAATTGAATGACGCCATGCTATAGGTGTAAATACGATCTCCAAGTCTGTTCTATTGATCTTAGATTCTGTGCTTTATACCCCGTAAGCCTAGGCTCTATACCGAATGCATGGTTCGGAGAATACATACATTTCTTGTCCGTAAGCTAGAGTTTGAGAGGAAGGAAGCGCCGGCAGAGATAAGTAAGTAGATTCCTACCGTCAGCGGAGCTACTATAAGTTGAATGTTTTGCACCAGCCAAAATCATTACATACTCCACGAGATCCTAGGAACGAGGACACACTGTCCGCAAGAGATCCAAAGTCAAATTATATCGTAACCAGTATATTCGTCACCTTCAAGTTCTTCCTTGAATTATAACCTCGGTCGTCTAAACCCAGAAACAACGATTAATGACTACGGGTCCTCGTACACACCCGGTCCTCGCGATAGCGAAGACAATTGGTTAGGCAGAAGTCGTCTGGCATTATAAAACATGGCAATCTAAGCACGACTAGAAAAATAATTCGGTCCATTGATAAAACCTGAGTAGGGTGCCGCTGGATCATGAACACAGATAGTTTGTTATTGTACACAGTCCAGAAAAATGTAATATTTAATACAGAGGAAATCACTGAACAAGAAAAGTTCAAACCCTCGCAAAGGTCTCTTTCAAACTCTTTATTGAAGGTGTGAAGAAGTATTCACCGCCACGAGGAACAACAAACTCCTCTGTCAAAGTAAGCTCGACGTTGGGATCAGCAGGATCAGTTCCCGACAACATTCTGATCCCTTCATTCTTGGCCTGTCCGATAATAGGATCGAATCTATGGAAGGCATCAATTAGTACTGGGGGATCATCAGGGACAACAGTAAATAGCCGTACCCGGGTGTAGCAGGTGTTTGCTCAAATGGCGGGAAGTTGACATTATTTGCCCAGTATACGAACATCAAAATTAGTCTAGTTACATCATTGAGAATCTGCACATATACTCTTCTGAAGGAACTGGAAAGCGTCAACGATACTGCTCTGATAGCACATAAAGAGAAGACCTCGTCCATGCTGCGTCTTCCCTTCTTCTTTCTCGCTTTTCATGACCTCGGGTCCGAACTGAATGCCGCAACGGAGGATTCGCCTATTCTCAAGAGAGATTGGAGGGTCTGCGTCTTCGAGGTCTGCGCGAGGCAGGGTCTTGCGAATATGAGCAGCAAATGGGCACCGAGACTGGTCATCTCACTCCCCTTGGAAGCGGAAGTCGTTGTTCCTGACACGGAATGAGCACAATAAAGGGTATAGATGAATAGAAAATTACATACCTCTGAGGATCGGCAGCAAGTTCGGGATCATCTTTGAGTGGCATGATATCTACAGATAGTACTTGAGAATACAAAGGATTCAAACGACCTGCTTTGACGTACCGATGGGTGCACCTAGCAAAGATACAATAAGATATCATTCAAAAGAAGGAGAGGGAAACGTCAACTCACCGCTCTTCCACCTTCCGACCATCCTCACGCCCCTCAGTTCACTACCATCCTCAGGTGAAAGCCCGGGGGCAATAATAGGATGCTTCTTCAAGAAATCATCGAACTCGGGCACAAGCTGGAATAGGTACCGGAAGACTAGGAAGCTCCCATCCTTTGCCCAGGCTGGCCTAGTTGGTGCCCTCGGATCTGCAAGGTCTCCAGCAAGCAAAGCACCTGCCCTTACAGGTTCCGGTCCCGGAGGAGGATCTTTATCAAATCCAATGACGGATGGGTTTGATACACCGTCCAGGAACCCAAAGCTAGCAATTACCACATAAGACGTGGAGCAGGAGAAGTACCATTGAAGGACACTCACTGCTCGTGGGCGGATACCGCCCCTGGCCTGACATCCCCTTGGATATGAGTGACTTCATGGATGGAGAGGCCGAAAAGAGCTCAGATCTCCAGCAGTTTGTTGCTGACAGTAAGATGGCTGTCCCCGGCGACAAGGATGACTGCATCGATCTTCTCCTTGAACGCTGGCTCCCAGTCTGGAAGAGAGTCATCTCCAAGTTTGTCTCCAGTTTACAGCAGCGTCTTTCAGCTGGCCGGTCTTGAAGGCAGAGTCATCAAGCGCATCAACATCGTTGATGCTGAGCTGTGTGAAACGTATTAACATTCTAATTTATTCACTGTGGAGAGAGATTTCATACCTTATCAACACCAAAACACAAGAAGGCGATGTTGACGCCAACCATGGGGATAAGAGTGGGTCTCTCGCCCTGGGGAGTCTTCTTCTTGTGATCGTCGATGGTCTTGTGATCAGCGACGACTTGCGCAGTTGTCTTCACGAGGGGGGTGAATAGCTTGAGGTGAGCCCTGAATAAAGAGACGTTCATGATCTGGAAGAACAGGCAGGTCTCTGTCTTCTTCGGTAACCCGCCGCTTTCAACGTTAGAGTCAGTACGGAACGCGACTGGTAGATGAGGTGGGACCTACAGAACATCACCCTGGATATTGTTGAGGTCCAAGAGGTTGGGTGGCAGCAAATGCAGCGGACCCGGTAGCTGACTGGGAGTATCCATGACAGGTAGATGTGTCGATGACTGATGCCCCAGACGCGCTTATATAGGCCAGGTGTTGGTCCATGGGATTTTGTAAATTCCTACATTCCAGTGAGCCTGTTATAGGTCGCACAGCATTGATCCACTACTGCCGCTACAGTCTCGATAGGTCCTTAGCAGCTTTTCCTATACAAATTGCCATTCAAAATTAGATTGTATCAACCACAACAGCCGCACCTGGCTTCCTTCCTCGAGATAATTCTTGGCAGACAAACCATTGAAATATCAACGAGTACTACCGCGTCATCAAACTGTGGAAATCAGTGCTCAAAGAATATTCGTGACCGCGAATATGATGCCGAACAGGTACCTGCAGAATTTGAACTATCAATATTTTACAATATGTAAGGGCTAAACAAACGATGCACATGCCCTTGGATGACATCCGGAGTCCCCGGACAAGTGTACTCAAAAGTGACTCCAAACAAGTGCCCGTCAATTGAATGTGGCATGGCGCCATCAAAACCGGGACGTGCAATGCACATTCTTGTCTATGGAAACTGTGAACCAGATATGATCCCATGACTCCTGGAGGTTTGAAAACTCACAGCGCCCAAAATCCTATAGCCTCAGACAATATTGACGAATCTTCTGTGTTCTTCGTGATCAGTTGCAGCCTAGGAAGTCACTGCAATTATACATGCAGGTGAAAGAGAGCATATACGTCTTAGGCCAGCCACGAATGATGGCTATACAGGTGCGTAGGGTGCTGTCACTGATGGACTGGAGCTCATGCATAATGATCAGGTTCCGGCCAGTGAAGGTACTTTCCATGAAAATGTCTGACCTAGGACCGTTACTACGGTTTGAATGTTAACTGACTCGGAAGCTACATGGGATATAAAACAGCAAGTTCTTGCCCCACATTCGGAGAACTTTTGTAGTTTTTCTGAAACCCCAGGGTGTGATAGTGATCTACATACAGTACTCAGCAGAATGATGATGATGAGGGCTTGTGATGACACACCAAGGAGAGGGTTGCAAGTTCTCAACGTCGCTAGGTGTGACAGCGGTAAAGCTTGATAGCTCTGTCAGGATTCCGCATAACAGAACCAAATGACGGGAAGGGCCAACTAACCTTGTCTACATCAAACTTACAATTGCTCACGCAGAGCGGAATATGTCCTCGGTAGCGATAAGAAAGGTTAGGAAGTCGCTTGTTAGAATAGCTTGAACATGGGTTTCATTTTCCGGCTGGAGGGCTTGGGGTTCTACTAAAGATTGACAATATTGAGGCCTGGTGTATTCGATAATTGACGTTCCATGATGCGGAATTAGACTGTAAGGACATGGAAATATTCAGCGGGTTCTATATTATGGTATGATGGCAGAAGATCTGACTCAATGATTGTTCGGCGTTCGGCAGCACGTGTACAAGTTTGAAGTCAGGTATGCATTGGGTATGCAAAGAGCAAAAAAAGTGGATTGAGGCTTCCATCTCACAAGCAGCTGGCGTTGAAGGTTCTCTTGATGGATGACTCAGATAAGTTGTTATTTATTTATTTATTTATTATATAAATAATACTTCGAGCTCGAGATGTGCTGTGATGTCACATTCATTATATGGCACTGACCGACAACCACAACCACAACAACGACGGCGATGGAAGTGGATGCATGCCTGGATGAACGCTTACTAGAAACCCTTGCTTTCTCTGCTATCTGCTATGCGAACACTTTCTTCACTGACTATCGACAATGACTCCAATGGCAATGATGGAATCTTGACACAAATAATGGCATAGGAGACCTATGGACAGAAGGGAGGGTGCGTCATGGCCAGGTGGTAGAATACCTTGGCATAGGGACTGGAATTCTTGACGAGGTACTGGATGAGATGGGTCGAGTCTTGCTGCCAGTGTTAGCCACCTCGACAAGCTCATTGGATGTTTTAACCAACTCAGGGGTCATGACCATTCATCAGCACTCAGCAACATCGCCTCTAATTCTCCTTTGCATCGAGTGCCGACAACCAGAACCAGTTGAAGACTACGGATTCTCTATTGTTCGCGGCGCCACAAGGAACCGTGCCCAGAACAAAGTAACATGGAATGAGATGTCGGGATCTTGGATGGGCAGGTATTGGTGGAGAAACTGGGGAAACAAGGTCCGTCGCTTTCATTGCTTTATCCATCTACTCTTTCCTTACTGTGGTCGAATCTAGGTCAAACGGGCATTTCTTCAACAGACACAGAAACGGATCGTGTCAGAGATGTGGCTGAAGATAAAAGTCTGTCGTTGTCATGGCAGTTCTTTCTTCATCTCAATCATCTCTTGTAGGATCCTATGTCAGCGGTACTTTTCATTGTCATTACATCAAATCCAGAGCCAGACAGAGAGATGACAACAGACGATGCTGTGTGGTTTACCTACATTGTTTGCTTTCGTTGGATCAAAATATCCGATGCGGGTGCAGGACACGGCGGGGATACCACTCAATTTCCCATCGTCAATCATAATATCCTTGCCTACGACTCCTCCGTGTATGACTTCATCACCCGTGGAGATGGTTTTGGTTTCATCAAGGCACAACACCTTCATCCCCTGCAGCGTACGCTCATGGTTCGGAAGTTCTGGCTCTGACGTGCATGTGCTCAGCTGAAGTCTTGGACCAACAGGTGCTAGGAAGCCCTGGGGAGGAACCTTGGCATTCACATTCACGAAGAGCTCATACTAATGGGATGCGCCGCTTCCAACGCAGAAATGTCTGCTCTCTCAGCAAAATTTGCTTTTGCTGTCTGTTGCCGAGAAACACGCCAACAAGCATATTCGGCGCTGCAACCGTGAGCCACTGGCATGGCAATCCTCTAACCATTATTTGCTGCCATTCACCAGTCCAAATCATACGTTTTTGCTGTCTTTGCGACCGTCAGGTTGCCATCGAGCTGTTGAAGTAGTAGTACGATGCCCTTCATGTCAACCTTACATAATCATAGCTAGCAAATATCGGAGATTGAAGGTCAACGCTCTTTAGCTCTTTGACCTTCGTCTCCAGGTATGTATTACTTACTATCTAAATACAATACAGCTCTTTGACCTTCGTCTCCAGTCTGGCACATACTCGCTGCGCTAATAACCTGCTCTCAACAGGTTATGGGCCCTGCGCCTTACTAAGCAAAAAGACTTTTTTCGTTCCCTCTCGCGAACCCGTTTATTCGACGTCGACGTCTCGCTCATGGCCTCCCAAGGGACATCAATATCCATTCGGAAGTCACACCAGTACCTATCACAAGCCGTTGCGTTCTCATCAACCCCGGTCTTCTTATTCCCACACCGCGATGCTCGACTCAGACACTGACTCCACTAAGCGTGGATTCCCTAACCTCCACGCCGACAACTGGAATCAGTTCGCGCCCTCCTTCAAAGCCTACATGTGTATCAAGGGGCTCTTTGGCCACTTCGATGGTACTGAAGACCCACCAGAGCAGGTGGACCCTGACGACCCCTCGAAGGCCGAGAAGAAGGAGATGAAGGCGTATCTGCAGGATCGTGCTTCCGCAGCGGGATATCTTTGGCTTTGCATTGACGAATCACAGCGCGCTCACGTTGGTCTCCTTAGGGGAAAGCCCAAAGTGATGTGGTCCAAACTGAAGGACATTCACCAACAGCAAAAACCGGGTACCCGATTCAATGCCTATGACATCCTATTCAGCATTCGAAAGGACGATGATGAGTCCCTCTCAACCCTTGTTGGACGTGTTTCGAGAGCCATGCAGGATATCAAAGCTCTTCGCCCCGAAAAATTCACCATCAACCAACTTGACGATGAGCTTCAATCTATGGCCCTTATCTGTGCCCTTCCATCTGACTTTGACAATTTTGTGTCATCTATTCTCCTGCTCCATTCCCTCAGTCTTGACAAACTCGTTGCTGCCTTTCACACTGAGGAGACACAGCGCCGTTCTCGTGACACCGCCTCAGCAACATCATTCAAAGCAACTGCAGCGAAAGTCCAAGCTGCCCTTGTGGTGCCATCTGATGCTGTCTGCAGCTGGTGCACTAACCCTGGACACACTGAGAACCAGTGCTTCAGCAAGAAGAAGGCCCAGGAACGAGCTGCACAGCGTGCCCAAGAACGTCAGACTGCTAGAGGAGGCAAGAAAGGAAGGGAAGCAAAGGCAGAGAAGTCCAGCATTGCAGAGGAGACTGCCAGCCAAGCAAGTATCGATCCTTTGTCCCCAGCATCATCTAATTGGAATACAGATACAGGCGCTTCATCTCACATGAGCCACTGTCGTGACTGGTTCCATGTCTGGACACCACATGTTGTTCCGATTCGACTAGCAGATAATTCAGTCATCTACTCAGCAGGTATGGGGACGGTTGTGTTTGAGCCAAAAGATGGAGATGGAAAGGTTGGCGAGGCTGTTGAGTTCCAAGATGTACTGCATGTACCTGATCTGCGCAATAATTTGCTTTCACCCTTTCATCTCACACACCATAAGGGATACAAGATCAGCATAGCTGGATCATCAGTTCAATTCTTTCAAGACAAGGTGCTCCGTTTCTCAGCCACTGTCAATGATAACAACATTGGATACCTTAATGGTGTTACTCGCATCTTGAGACCAGTAACATCAAATGCTGCTAGCACCTGCCCACTTGATGTAACTCTATGGCATCGACGAACCTGTCACAGAGGTATAAGTGTTGTCCGGAATATGCATGAGAATCAGCTTGTCTTGAATATGAAGATGGATGACACACGATCCAGTCTAGATCCAATCTGTGAACCCTGTCTTATGGGCAAGCACAGGCGACACAATATTCCTTGAGGCCCCTTGCTTCTTCCCACACACCCTCTTGCAATTGTATTCTCTGATCTCAAGGGACCCATGCCAGTTGCTACATCAGAAGGTGATCGCTACTGGATCACATTCATATGTGGTGCTTTACGATTTTGGGCTGTTGCACTGCTAAAGCACAAAAGTGATGCACTGGCTGAATTTAAATGCTACAAAGCCTATGCCAAAAATTTCCATGGTCTGAAGATCTTAGAAGAGCAAGATGACGGCGGTGGAGAGTACATGGGTCGTCAATTTGACCAATTATGCATAGAGGCAGGGATATCAAGGCGCCATACTGAACCTGATGAGCCCCATCAAAATGGGATTGCAGAACGTGCTAATCGTGACATTGCTGAAGGGGCTATTACCATGCTCTATGAGGCTCATCTTTCCCCTTCCTTCTGGGGACTTGCAGTGCTTGCATTTGTATATGCACGCAACCGTTGCCCTACAGCTCCACTTCCTGGAACAACACCTTATACTGGCTGGCATAAGAAGAAACCTGATGTCTCCAACTTGCATGTCTTTGGCTGCTTAGCTTATGTTCATGTCAAGAAGAACAAGCGACGAGGCCTGCAGCCACGTACCATGAAATGCATATTTGTTGGATATCCATCAGGTACAAAGGCATGGAAATGCTGGAACCCTATGACAAAGAAGTGCATCATATCCAGCCATGTTGTTTTCGATGAGCGAGTCTTCCCAGGAAATACAAAAACATTTACCAATCCCTTTGGCAACCTATTTTCCTCACTATCAGATTTGTTGGATTCTCCTACGTTGCCTGATCAAGGGGGAGACTCAAACCTAGATGATGATGATCTTCCACCTCCAGAAAATCCTCCAGCATCAAATCCAAGTCCACCTCCTCCAGCATCACCTCTCCCTCCTGACATTGCAACACCTCCTGGCTCACCATTTGGTGGACCTCTCTCAGAGCTATCACCATCACCACCACCTCCTACAGACCTAGGCAAGCATGGATACAGGACACGTGATGATGGCTTATATGATCCTGGCCCTGGTTATGGCCGTGGAATGCGTCGGACTGTCAACAATGATAATCATCCAAGAAATGCAGAGGAGCAAGCACACACAGCCTTTATGCTTGATGAAACCATTCTTGAGGGCATAGCTTTCTCCAGCCAGACACTGGATTACTTGACAATGGAGGAAGGATTGGAAGTTGCATTCGAGGGTATGACAGAAACAGCTCACAAGGCATTGGCACATGATGGTGAGCCTAGATCCTTCCGTGAAGCAATGACATGCCCTCCTGAGGAAGCTGCAAGCTGGCATGAGGCTGCCATGCAGGAGATACAAGCACTCATTGAGAATGGTGTCTTTGAATTAGTGAAATGTCCTCCAAATCGAAAAGCAGTTGGCAGTCGCTGGGTATTCAAAGTAAAACGCAATGCTGATGGATCAATTGAGCGCCATAAAGCAAGGCTTGTTGCAAAGGGATATTCACAACGGCCTGGTTTTGATTATACTGAAACCTTCTCTCCAACACCAAAATGGGCTGCCCTACAAGCTGTCCTGGCACTTGGTGCCCTCGAAGATTTAGAGCTATGGAGTGTTGACATCTCATCAGCATTTCTCAATGGCGAGCTGACAGAAGAGGTGTATATGGAGCAACCAGAGGGGTTTGAGGAGAAAGGAAAGGAATGGGTCTGGCGTCTCTTCAAGTCTCTATATGGACTGAAACAGGCTGGGAGAGAATGGCACAAGAAGCTACATGCAACACTGACTGATGCTATGGGATTTGAGCGTGTGAAATGTGAGCATAGCATATGGGTCTACAAGAGAGAGGATGAGCGCATCATTATCCCTGTCTTTGTTGATGACATGACCATTGCTGCAAGGACCCCTGAGGATGTCTCAAAAGTCATTGACGATCTTAAGAAGCACTTCAAACTTCGTGATCTAGGCCCAACCTCTTACCTTCTTGGTGTCGAAATTAAGCGTGACCGTGCACATCGAACTCTCACACTCTCTCAGCGCCAATACATCCTCGACATCCTACAGCGTGTTGGCATGGCTGACTGTAACCCTGTCTCAACACCTCTAGACCCAAATGTAAAGCTCACAGCAGATCAATCTCCTAAAACACCAGAGGAATATGAGTTGATGCGAACAATCCCATATCTAAATGTCCTTGGCTCTGTGGCCTACCTTGCTATTGCTACCAGGCCTGATGTTGCCTATCCTGTGAGTGTACTCTCACGATTCAGTAAAAACCCTGGCACAGCCCATTGGGAGGCGCTCAAACGTCTTTTACGCTATCTGAAAGGGACACTTGACTATCGTATCATCTATGCCCCTGATCCTGAGTCACAGCCACAAGTCTTTGATTTCAAGACCTATTGTGATGCAGATCATGGGGGAGACAAGGATAGTGGGCGCTCTACAAGTGGTTTTGTTGTCAAAATGGGAACTGGAGCTATCAGCTGGATGAGCCATCTTCAAGCCTTTGTGACTCTCTCAACAACAGAAGCAGAATATGTCTCTGCTGTGTCTGCTGGCCAGGAAATCCTCTGGCTTCGCAATCTGTTCACAGAATTTGGATATTCCTTCACTCATGCTTCAGTACTCCACATCGACAATGAGTCTGCCTTATCAGTTGCCCGGAACCCAGAGCACCATGGTCGTGTCAAACATCTTGACCTTCGCTTCTACTGGCTTCGTGATGAAGTTGAGAAGGGACGCATCCGTGTGGTCCACCTGCGAACCGAAGACATGCCAGCTGATGCTCTGACAAAGGGGCTGGGGAGAGAAAAACTGAAGCACATGGTTACATTACTTGGACTCATCTCAATTCCTCCGTAGACATGTTCGGTCGAGGGGGAGTGTTGAAGTAGTAGTACGACGCCCTTCATGTCAACCTTACATAATCGTAGCTAGCAAATATCGGAGATTGAAGGTCAACGCTCTTTAGCTCTTTGACCTTCGTCTCCAGGTATGTATTACTTACTATCTAAATACAATACAGCTCTTTGACCTTCGTCTCCAGTCTGGCACATACTCGCTGCGCTAATAACCTGCTCTCAACACGAGCAGGATGTGGATCCGGGGACTGATGTATCTTGAAGATGAGAAAGAGGAGTACATGTGGTTTCTATGGACATGGGGATCGCAGGCTGCAGGAGGATGTCAGGGATACCTTGCATGTGAAAAGGAGAGATACCACATGCCCAGTCACCAGGACATCAGTGCATGCGGGTGTTAGTGTTCTTTCCGAGGCCGAATTGGTGCCTGTTCGTCTTGTTGACGAAAGACATGAAACCTGCTGTACCTCAGCTGTACTACATGTGGGACAAAGGGTCTCGGGAATGATTGGGTTAGTATTTTCAGATCACATTTTCATTATCTTCCACCTAGTTTACTTTCCTCGCATTTTTTCTGGGAGATCCTTTATTCCACATTTCCACATATGCCAAAGCAGTGAACGGGTGCCCTTGTACCTTTTGTGTTTAGTGTTGGATATCTTTTATTGACCAAATTTGATTTATTGTACAGGCTGTCAAGATCCTTGAGCCTGTCGAGCAGAGGAATATTGTCGGTGAAGGTGGACGATGTCCTACCCTGACCAAGATATGATACAACTTTCAGGGCAAAGGGATGGAGGTACACTTCTGATGGAAAGAACTGAGCGTATATGAAGTGTGCACTCGAATGTGATGCTTCCCATGGCAGATCTTCGTTTTCATTGAAAGAGAAGGATGAAGGTGGGGATAACGATAAGGTCGAACTACGATGAGAGATCTGTGCTTGGTGGGATGATACCGGCAAGAGATTGGAATCACTGGAAGGAAAAGAAGCTGAGGTAGGTATTGTCCGAATTCTTCGTTTACAGTATCGACCTCCATTCTTTGATAAGCCCTTTTTTTAACTCCAATTTTTCTGTTGAGTCCTCGCTGACAATAATCCTTTTCAACGTTCAGATGATGAGCATGAGCATGCATGGATACGGTGAAAGGCTCTATGCGGAAGGTCATCAGAGTAGACTCACTCTGATGATACCAAGTCCAAGGAGCCAGTATCCGTCAACAGGTTGTTCGCAGTGATGTCAGTGAAAGACGTTCCTCAAGGTGTATGCTCAGGAATACCTTGGAATAAGGCCCGGCATTATTAACGTGATGATGAGATGAGATGAGCAGTGCTGCCAGCATTGACAATGATGATGACGACGAAATCAGTGCACATGCCTTCCGAAGCTGGGGTTGCTGAAGATGTCGCCTTAGCTGGAAAGGATCTATCTGCTGAGGAAAAACCAAGCTACGAGTCATGTGTCGAATCTGATGACACTGATGCTCCTGAACAACCGGAGCCAGTGGAAGATTATGAATTCTATGTTGTTCGTGCCACCACCAGGAATCGTACTCAGAATAAAGTAAAGGTCCAATTCAGAGAAGGAATATGGGATGGGCAGACACCATTTGGTAAATAAGGTTCATCGTTGTCAATCCCTTGTCCTCCTGTTCCTCAATTTAACCCTCGTAGATACTGCAAATCTTACTTGAACGGGAAGTTCCTCCACAGCTGCTGAAATGGACCAAGTCATAAATGCAACTGAAGGCGACAAAGGTTCGTTGGAATTGTGATAATACTCCATCTATCTCAACTCTCTGCTATAGGACCTTGCAAAGGGCTACCGGAATTGCAGCCCGGAACACTGGCTAGGTAGGTAGGTCGGGCCAGCAGGCCCAAAAAAAAAAAGTTGACCCTCCTCAAATGGCCCAAAAAATGCCTTCCAAATGTAAAAAAGGTGATATATTGAAGTGCCAACATGTCTAATCAATGGACCTTCCACCTTTATCATGCCTGTGTGACGCAACATTGGGAGCAGACAGAGTGTTGATTGCACTGCCATCATGAGTCAGCATATGACATCATGCACCCAAATTCAAATTCTTTCTTGATCCTGCTAGAAATGTGTTAAGTTGTACTGAAAATGATACTTGGGTAAATAATAGTACATGAATATGACACAAGTTCTCATTTTTGCTCCATAATCAGCTAAATTTGGACTGTATGATATCATTTTGGTCACATGAAGGTAGGTAGGTCCAGCGCTAGTGCCCAAAAAATTTTAATCAACCCTATGTCATTTTTTTTCATTCCAGTAGCCCCTTGGGACCTTGTGTCGGCAGTACCTTCATTGTCATAATTTCGAATCTAGCAACAGACAAGGACATATGCCAAATCCAAAACCACTTATGCTTGGTTTTACTGGACAATAATCCGGGGTCTTGTGAGATCCCACGAGATCTTGCAAGTTATGCAGAGATCTCGTGAGAATTCAAGAGGGCGGATGCTTCAATACCTCAGATGTAAACGAGAAGGATGCCTGGCAGCGTGACCGGAGGGTGACATCTACTTTAGGATCCTGTTCCGGGTCCTCAGATGTGTTTTTGAATTACAAATAAGAATTAGAATTATAATAACACAACTTTTCCGCTGCTGTCTACACGTCCCTTGCAAATTAACGTGTCTCACATGGACAACTGAGAACTCGGAAGGATACTCACTAGTGCTGAGTGCTACGGAAACCCTGTTGCCAGCCGTGCATTTCTTCTGCAGAATGCTCTGGTCCAATGGTAAAAAAAGAATTTCAGTTTCAAGTTCAATGTCCTGCTATCAATCAATTCTTAATGAGTTTCCTTAGTTTCATATCTCACAAATGAATGAATACATGTCTTAGCTCATGAGTACAGGCTCGCAGCTAGATGCCTATGCCATCAGATCAAGAATGAAGATCAAGAGTGTACGGAGTTCAAGTTCCTGAATTATTCTGGGATCTTAGCTGTCTGAAAGTCGGAGAATCCGCGTGCAAGTACAAATTCCACATGGACAGCAAAGCAGTCCTTCATCTCCTTCCTAGTAGCAAGTCAGTGACTTCATTACACGAGTAATCACTTCACCAAGCCTTACTGTTGTTTTAAAACATCGGTACAGCATAGTAAGTCTCCATTTATAGATTTTGTGCGGTGTTCGCTCACAAGTTGAAGAGTAGGGCTAAGATGGCTCCACCATCTTCTCAGAGTATAACTCTTCTTGAGTGATCAGGGTTGCAAGTGCAATTGATAGTCGGGAAGAGATATGGGGCTATTAAAAGAGTCACAATTAGTATTGCTATTGTCTTGTCTTCCATCTGATGACTGACCCTAGTTTAGACACTAGTACAATTGAGATGGCTCCATAGCAGTTCTGTATTTGTCAAGGAACTGAAGGAAGGCAGCACCGTGCGACTGCTCAACGTTAGGATACGTCAAGGGAGGCATTGCCATATCAGTGGGGTAGTGAACCATGGTGAGCGCTCTATTCATTCAGCTCAGAAAAAGATAGCCTACCTATGAAGCAGACGATGCGTGCACCATGAAGACCACTGTCCAGTGCCGTCACCATCGTCTTCAAGTGTGTTATATGCTCCAAGTTTGAGCATTGAGGTCAACAGACAGGATCGTGCCAATATGACACGGAGTATAGATGTATATCCTTTAATATTAACAGTGGAAGATACATTGTTTTGCTAGAATAAAGAAGTCTTGTGGTGTATAAGCAGTTGGGATACGTGAGAATGCCAAGGAACACTCGCCAGAAGTATGGAAGGTAATGGGCGGACACTGCCTGCCTCGATCTCTTCATTACAATCAGGCAAAGGTTCCCATCAGAACTCCTGCACGTTACCGAAAATCCTCCATCAAGATAATCGAGGGCCAAGTAGTTTCGGGGGATGCAAAGTCCTCCCGCTTGTCCCACGTAGTTTCTGTAACACCATATGTCAGCAAAACGAGTGAGTACAGGTAGATACACAGTCTTTACTATATTTGCCACAATACAGATATCTGATGGGATATCAGCCTACTTGATAGGCAATGATATCAAACTTACATACCAAAACACAGTCGATATGCGAGCTCTGTCGACCTCTATACCCTCAAAGCAAACCACTAGAACATGGCTTTCTGATCTCCCACCAGTTGGATCATTGACATCCTAAATATTCGGCATCAGTGAAGTCAGTTTATTTCCAGCACATAACAATTCTGAAAGACAACTTCCCATCAGAACAAGCGAGGACCCGGCGCTGACATATCAAGCACTCACAAATGAATAAATGAATATCATTGATCCATGCTCACACCACTAGTCTAAACCGCCTTTAAAATAATAGAAACCAAGATAGATATATTATCATGCAATGAATAAATACAAAATAATAAAAATAAAAATCTGCGCAATTGGCAGGGTGGGCGTGCAGATTGACAACGGGCAGCGTGCACAGCGTCGTTAGGGGCAGCGGCATCCATTGCATCTATGCGGGAAGTTGCAGAGTTGTCATGCATCAGTGTTACAATTTATTTATTTTCCTTATCTAAGTGCCTCTTATCTTATCTAATCTTCAGTGCTTAGCTTATCTTATCTTTAGATCTGCGACTCCACGGAGTCTTCACCTTGCAACACAGTCACACTCATCAGAGTGGAGTATTATTCTCGGTCACCGTGTACTTGCTGATTCACTTTCTAACATGGTGTATCCATTATTAGACCCTCAGTCTTAGTATATAAGTAGCGTACTCAAAGCTGTATATTCCCTAGCTTTGAGCTAAAGTTTATTCATACCGAAACACATTCTCTAACGCTAAAGCCTTAGTCTTGACATCTCAACTCACGTGGACTTAGCGGTGACTGTACAAAAGCGATACAGCCGACTAATTACCATTGTTGAAAGGTCGGGTCTAACAATTAGCTCAAAGCTTACTTACACTCTCTAACAGGGGCACCCATGGAAAACAACGACGCTAGGATTATAGCAATCTCGTTAGGAATACCTAGTGCTACTCTCCTTTCCATTGCTCTCCTTCTTGCAGTCAGGTTCTGTTACAGACCGTTGCAACGAATAGAGACACCCCATACGCCACCTCGCACTCCACCCTCTACAGTCACTACTACCCCTACCAACGAGCCCGATGGCATCCTGCTCGAGCAGCTCCCACCCCGAATCTTCGCACCCATACCACGGAGACTGATCCCAATTGACGAGTTCTCTAGGACAGGGATCCACGAAGAAACGGAGGATGTTTCTGAGTCGTCTGCTCCTGTCATCCCGGAGAGAGCAGCTCCTGCCCCTCCCCGAAGGGGCACGCCAATTATCACCATCGCCTCCACCGTCCCTCCCTCTCCCAAGTATGTTCAGTACATCCCTCGAACTCCCTCACCCGACACGTACGCCCGATTCACAGAGCGCGTCGGGGGATTTGGCGTGGGCCGCGACACCAGACCCATCGCCCCAACCACCCGTCACGATCCTTGGGCAAATAGGGATCCCACTCCACCACCCGCAGCTGACATTCCCTCTGAGGAGTTCTGGGATAACATCACCATTCCCCTCAGTGCCTACTTCGTCTCCTCCGGGTGCAATCAGCTCAGCCATCACACCCCAACCCCAACAGGAGCCGGAAGTGTCATACAGTGGGACCAGCCTGTACAGAACCCCGAGTGGACACCCGAGCCTGTACCAACGGTTGAGGAGCCAGTCACCGGCCCCTCCACCTCACATCCACTCAGGCACAGTGGTTGGTGAAGTGTCAGGGAGCCAACCAGGTCTCCACACCGTCCCCCTCGAGCATCCCGCTGGGAATAACTCGCCCAGCGACTCAGGCAGCAGCCAACGCTCGAGCAACCCCAGGGTCGCTTCGAGACAGAGTCAAGCACTGCCATCGAGTTGCCACCCCAGCCCCTGCATCCTGCAACCCCCTACCCCTCGCTCACAATTGATGGAATCCCAGAGTCATCCACTGAGTCGCCGCGCGAGTGTCTGCCCCGCAACCCCCGTTGCCATGATGCTAACTGAGGCCATTAGACTATATGAGGATACTGTGGATGACCCAAACTTGGGCATACCGAGTATCCTCAGACAAGCGAACTTCCAAGAATTATATGTAAATTTCGCTTATGAACTTCCTTTCGTTCCTGATTGGGGAACTACCCAAGCCAGGAATGACTATTTTATGAAGAGATAGAAAGGACTCCCATCAGACGACATACTACAGTACGAAGCGGAGCGAAACGCTCACTTCCTGTGGAACGAAATACACCCAGATGCCATAATGGAGGAATTCCCCGCCTATGAAGAAGCCACGATCGAGATCAAGATCCAGGAACCGATGCCGGATGAACCACCGGTACCACCTCCTCGGGTAGCGATAGGAACCTTCTCCTACATCAGGGGGCAGGAACCACCAGGAACATACACACACGGCTACGCACCATTTGCAGGCGGTGGCCACGGAGCCGCTGGAGGCGGCGCAGTACCCGCACAACCGGTGCAACCTCCCGCTCCCCCGACAAGATACATGCTCCCACGCTACCCCGCACCACCAGCACCACCAGATCTGCCAGTACCCTGGCAACTAGTCGACGGAGCCGTCGCCCCCTATGATGAATTTAAACCAAAAATTCTAAAAGAGGTCGATGACTTCAAGGGTGATTCTAACGACATCACCTGATTCTTCCTAAAGTGCGAATTGCACTTTGAAGTGTTCAACTGACACTTCCGCCACCACCCTCACAAAGTCATCTTCTGCATCTCGCGACTCGCCGACGATGCTGAGAAGTGGTGGGAATTGTGCGCACAGGTCATAGGGAAGGATCAGACGACTGGGGACCAGCTCTACCTGTCTTACGAAGAATTCAAGACAGAGCTCGGTCGAAGGTTCTGGAAGGATGCTGACGTGCAACTAAAGTACACAGAGTGGGAAAGACTTAGGCAGGCGGACTTCAAGGATGGCGACAAGTTCTTCCAGAAATTCGAAGAACTAGCCTACCACGCCAAAATACGCGACAACGAGCAGGTCATGCTCCATCAAGTCAAAAAGGCCGCCTGCCAGACGAGTAAAAATACCATATACTCGGCTGACGGAGACATGCCAATTGATTACCAGGGATGGAAGGCCTGCCTCCTTCGCATTGACTACAATTGGCGCCTCAAACAGGCAGAAGGCACGACAATGATCCCAGTACGACCCCAGATGACACAGAAGACGACCACACCCGCTAGGGGTGGTCAAACAGCAGCTCCAGCGCTGCCTGTATCGTCAACGATGATGGCTACAGGGATGACATTCGGAGGACGTGGCAAACCGATAGATATCGATGCCATAAGGGCGACAACGAAGTGTTTTGGATGTGGCAAAATAGGCCACTTCAAACACAACTGCCCTAACGCGCCCAAAACCCAGGAAGAGGTGTTTCAACGGTTCACAACATATTGGGACCATCACCTGATGGAGGAAAAACTCCCCACCATTACAGAGGTAAAAGAGAACGCCGAGGAGTAAATGATTCGACTCACTCGGCCAAGGACTTGGTTTCGGCTGGTACGCCCATCGCACTTCACAATTGTACTTATAAACTTGTAGTATCTACCGCACATTTGAATATACCCGCGACTTCGCAATCAGACCAGAAACCAAGCAAGAATCAAATCCCAGATGTCGTGGTAGTTCGACTACCGACGACTAAATGTTCAGCGAGTAACCCACCACAGGCGAAAGCATCGAACGACAAGTCACCTACCATAGTGACACCCATCATAACGGTTAGACCAGATGGGGCAGGGGAACAAGCGTATACCGCCCCCCTGATGAAGCAGCTCTACAGGGTCCCAGCCTCGCTGGGAGTCATGAGGAAATAGCTTCGGCAAAACCTCCCCTGGTAAAAGAGAACACCATATGGCTACCAGCAGCCATGGACGACCAGAAGATCGAGGATGAACCGGAGTCAAGTAAGGGCCCCTGACCAGTTGCCAATGCCTGTCGTGACGTAGGGTGACTCGACAATGGGGGAACACCGAAAGCAACGAGGGATCCGGTGGCTATTGAAACCACCGGCTCGAAGGAACCAGGTGAAGGCAACCGTCATACAACGGTGAGAAGCGAAGGCAATCGCTGTGTGACGGTGCCAGCCCAACCTGTTCCACCAGGTAGGCGGGACACCTTCGAGAAACGCACCTCATGTTCTACAACCAACCAGAAAGCCGCATTACAGGAAGCTGCTGGCACCCAGGCAGTGCAAAGGGGGCATAAGGTAACTTCCGAGGAAGTACCCGATGACGAGGACATTACCAGTTTCATGATGAACAAGAAGGCTAAATTAATACCCCCTTTAGAAACAGTGGTGACCTCACCGACGGTAGTCGAACCCTCATGGGTCGACGCAAAGGCTGAGGAAGACCCATGGATCTTGCGCACTTATACTAGTGGCGAGACCTATAGAGAATGGCTTAAACCATTTGGACCTGAATAGACTCTGCGTGGCATAGTACAAGCCAAGACAGAGTCAGAGGTGAAGGCGATCCTGAAGAATTGGATTCACAAGACACGCGTGGAAGAAGTAGTCGACGAAATGATCGAAGGGATGAGAAAGACGAACCAAATCAACGCCCTCTGGTGGCTCGAAGAACTACGACAACCAAGACGGTACAACTGTGCACTAAGCGGGAAGGGAAAGGACCTGGTCATCCCCATCATACTTGGGAAACCAGGAACCATTCCCCAAATTCCAACCACTGCTTTAATAGACAGCAGATGCACCAGCAGCACCATCAATCAGTCGTTCGTCGAACAACATCACATCCCGACTCATTCCACAGCCGCACCTGTTACGATTTTTCCTTATCTTATCTTATCTTTGGCGCTTATCTTATCTCGCGTGCCA
The DNA here is from genome assembly GCA_022818075.1 of Armillaria altimontana. NCBI lineage: Eukaryota > Fungi > Basidiomycota > Agaricomycetes > Agaricales > Physalacriaceae > Armillaria > Armillaria altimontana. The sequence goes on along the minus strand of JAIWYR010000053.1, from coordinate 110,875 downwards.
ATCTAATCCAGATCTTATCACGGGTAACCGGCCCGGTTACCACGACGCTACCAAACGACTTCCGCATGTACCAACAGACACGCTTCTAACGCACGACTAGTGCACAGACATTGCTACGTATTCAGACTCCGACAGATAGTATATAAGTAACGTAGCTCTCATCATTGTACCCTAGCTTCGAGCTAAGTTAATACATACCGGACTTTACTCTCTCTCGCTCCCGCAATGACTAAGCATTACACCGCATCTCGCTATTTCAAGCATCACGGTTCTCTAGGGTGACTGTACGAACGCGATACAGCCCTACGAGTTACCTCGCTTGTTATACCCGAGTCCGGGCCTAACAATTAGCTCGAAGCTTCCTACTCACTTGCCTGCGCCAGCCGCGACAAGCGCTTTATGTTCCTGGAACCCACGAACGACCCCGAACGAATCCGACAACTCGAAGAGCTTGTCATCGCCACCTCTCTCACCGCTCTCCGAACCGCGCTCGCCATCCTCGCCCAAGGAGACTGAGCTCGAGCCCAATACCAAGCACCTCAACCCTGCAAATGACCCCGGATCTCACAACGACCCAAACCATCGCATTCGGGACCGCCCTCATCGGCGCCGTCCTCCTCGCACTTGCCGCCGCCGCCCTAACCCTAGTATACGGGGCACCCATTCGAAGGTTCCTTCGACGACAGGGCCTAATCGCCCCAATCCTACCTCAACCCCGACCCGCTCCCTTCCCGCTCAGGTATGTCATCCCCAAGCCGCAACGACCAGACTTGGTATGGCCAGGTCTGGCAGCCTACGAATCTCAGGGACCGAGTCCCACGAACGCCACTGGCTGGGCCCAGACCTCCCACGCCACTCACTCCAGTGAGGAATTCCCGAGTCGGGAGACCCTTCACAATGCCACCCCGGGGCCAAGCAATGTTCGCCGAGCCCCCTCTCCCGAACCATCCACGACCGCCTACGAGACCGCCAATGAGGACCCACCCAGGCACGTACGGCCTGAGACCAGAGCCCTACGACGGGCCCTACTACGACACCGCCAAGCCCAGACGATACCACGAGCTCGCCCCCGGGTGGTACACACCCTATCCCGAAAATACGGTCGTTGGCCCTCCGAGGACAGCGACTCCGACCCCGAACCAATTCGGATCCGAACCCCGGAGCCCGAGTCCCCGAACCCCTTCCTCAATGACACCATCCCCGCTAACCCTGACCCCGAACCGCCCCTGGGCCCTCGAGAGGACGACGACCCCCTCAACGCAGATGGAGGAGATTACCAGTGGCCCACTCTCGCTGCCATCGACCAGCGAATCCTCGGAATCTACCGAGTCAAGGCCTGGGAACTCAGGCGAACCGACGTCGAATCCCAAGCAGGATTCAACATCCCAGGCCCACGTCCAGACATGGACTACTACCTGGCCATGAACCGAGGGGACCGCATCTCCCCCCTCAATCCAGACCGGACCATTGACGCCTGGATCTACGCAAACCGAAACCGGGAACTATATGCACCCTCAGCAGGCGTGGTTGTACAACGACTACGACCTCGAAGCGAGCCAGAATGCCTGGTGCTCCGATGCGCCCTATCCATTCTCGCACGACTACAGGGGGACCGGCCCGACCTGGACGGGGGACTCGATCTTTGATCGGTTCCACCTCAACCGCGAAACATTTGGGGAATGGAGAGGCGAAGAGGAGCCGATGCTCCCCCCTCTACCGTTCCCACTTCCCGATTCTCCACCCGCACACGCCATCCGACGACATGGCGCATACCAAGGACCAGGAAGAAGCCGCCTTGTAGCAGGCGCAGGAAACGACGGGGCAGGAGGCCAGGAAGGGCCTGTCCAGCCCACGATGGAGGAGCGCTTCATGCAAATGGAGGCGCAGATGGCGACGATGAGGACCGAGAACGTCAGACTCCAGGAAGAGCTGACACGACAAAGGAAGAAGCCAGATCGAGGAAGGGGAGGAGGCCCGCCACATCGGCACCCCGACCCCGACCACTACTCCCTACCACGACCCCCTGGCTATGACCCGCCTGGTCAAGGCCCCACCGGCAACTGGGGAGTCGACGACAACCCCGTGTTCCTCCAAGTCCGCCCGACCCTCATGAACCGACCGGAACCCTTCGCAGGGGACCACAACGACATCAGTCGCTTCCTCGGCGACTGCAACACCTACTTCGAGGTGTTTAGGAATACCTTCGCTGGGATTCCTTCGTTCATGGTGGTCTTCGCCACCTCCCACTTCACCGGCCGAGCACGCGACTGGTGGACAGACCGACGAGAGGAACTCGTCTGGATCCCCGACGACACGAACGAGGCGCCTCGCTACCGATTCCCCTCGTGGGATGACTTCTGCGAGGAGCTCAAGGAGCAGTTCCGCGACCCCGCCGTAGAAGAAACGCACGAAGCAAAGATGTACGAGCTCCGCATGGCCGAGATGAGCGCCGGACAGTACTTCCAGAGGCTGGAGAGGGAGGCGAAGTTGGCAAACCGAAGACACAAGATCGACGAGAAGGGCGCCATGGTGCGCGCTGTACGACAGGGAGTACCTGCCTCGTACACCGGCATCATCTTCAACATCGGGATTGGCATCCCACGAACATACGACGAATGGAAGCGCCACATCACCATTATGTGGCAGGAACGAGAAAGGAAGAAGGCCCAGGATAAGGCTGCGAGCCGACGAGATGACCGACCCTTCGGCCAGAAGCAGATTACCGCCCCCAGCAACAACAAAACCGCAGGGGGCGCGACAAGTTCGACGATGGCCAAGCCGACGGGTAATGCACCGGGCAGGAACGCAGCGGGCCAGTGGACGACGCACAAAGGCCAGGGGGCCCCGATGGACATCGATGCCCAGAAGCAGAAGCAGAAGCAGCGCGACGAAGGAAGGTGCTTCCGGTGCGACCAGACCGGGCACCTGTCAAGGGACTGCCCGCAGAAAGGGCTCAAGGTATGAGCAGTCGAGGTGGCACCTGTGACAGAGCCACTCGGCAAGGAAACGAAGGTGGAGGAGGTAAAAGGCTAGGTCGTCAAGGGTCCGATTCCCCTGCGACGACCACGAACTCAAATACTGGTGCGCTTTCTCCTTCTGCCGGACAGGACATTTTTACTACAACAGACACTTTACCTATCGCGCATTCGAATATACCCCCGCCCCACGTTTCGGGGCGGGTTTTTACGACTTCACCCTCTGGCAACGCACGCCGCCCAGTATCAGAATCACTAACGACCACGAACCGGTACGACGTCCTTCGGGACAACACTGACATGCCCACAGATCGCTCCCCTAAACAGGGGATAGTTGCGGGCCCCTACGCGAACGAAGACAAGCCTGTGGGCACCACGCCCCCGGCTAAACGATCGGCAAGTAGCTCATCGCGAGCGAATGCATCTATCGAAAAGGAGGCCACCATACCTTCACCCAGCATAATGACGACGCCCCAGTCGAGGCCCTCCCTCGGGAATGCCGCAGTGACACAGGCTCGATCGGTTGGGGCAGAACAAGTGCCTGGCGCTCCGACTGACAAGACCGCTTCGTACGACCATGAAACGCCTCCACAGGGCCTCAGCCGCGCTGATGGTTCAGAGGGAATAGCTTCGGCGAAACCTCCCCTGGTAACGGAGGGACCCGTCAAGGACTTGGAGTCTAAATCCCCTGGCCAACAGGGGGCTCCGACGAAGAACAAAGACATGACCGACACAGCCCCAAAAGCTACCACCTCCGCCCCTTCCCGAGTCGGAGGACCCGAGGAGCAGGCCTTGCGAGGCCGACCTAGTGAGTCCCTTGGCTTCGAAGGAGCAGGGAACGTTGATAAGTCCACCTCGGTGGCACGAACTGACCCCGCGAGTCTCGAGCGAGCTTTCACTCAAGGGGGCAGCCCTTCAAGGAGAAACCGGGATTCCCGAAACGACAACTCCTCGGGACACCACGAAGCCGAACGGAAGGAAGCCGCTAGTGCCCAGGCGGTAAAGAGGGGGCCTCAGGTAACTATGATAGAAGTTCCTGACGACGAAGACGACACTTCATTCCTGAAGTGGGTTGCTGCAGGTAGCCCGACGATTTCCCCGAAGCCATGCGCTTCAACGCTTCCGACTCCACCAGAGTCCCCGACAATGACAACGAAGACCATCCCTAACGAGGGGGTAGTCATGAACGAGGTGACCTCGCCAACGGTAGCTGTAACCAGCGCAAAGGCTCGAGAGGTCCCGCACCGATGGTACCGCCCCTTCGAGGTGGACTGGACGCTCCGCACGATTTGCGAAGCACGAAACAACAGCGCCGCACGTGCCGCCCTTTGCATTTGGATGCATCGGGACCAACTCGAGGAGCTCACCGAAGAGCTTCTCAACGAACTACGACTAGGAGGAGAGCACGCCAGGGAACGGCTCTACGAACTCCGTGAACCCATCCGCTACATTTGCCGAAGGGAAAGTGACGGGACCAGGGACTTCATGATTGATGTCCAGCTGAACCCATGCACGGGAACAAAGGAACTCACGACCCGCGCCCTGCTCGACAGCGGGTGCACTGGAAGCGCTATCAACCGCGCTTACGTCCGAAAACATGGACTTGACACCATCAAAGACGCTGTCTCCATCCCCGTATACAACGCCGATGGCTCCCACAATAAGGCGGGGGACATCACCGACTTCGTAGAACTCCGCATGACCATTGGAGGGCACGCCGAACGAATCAACCTCGCGGTCACTGACTTAGGCTCCAGGGACGTTTACCTGGGGCACGACTGGCTGAAGCGCCACAACCCTTCGGTCAACTGAAAAACGGGCTCGATCATCTTTGGTCGCTGCCAATGCGTCAAGAACCACTTGGTTCTGCCCGACTCTGACCCCAACGACCAATGGGACGAAGAGCTCGAGGAGGGAGACTCCATCCTCGCCGTCAACATGGAAGAAGAACTGGTCATCCGCGCGATGCACCACGCCAACGACCTGGCCGCCGCTGCCAACGCGGATAAACCGAAGAAGACATTCGAAGAGATGGTGCCGCCGCACTATCAGTCCTTCCGTGACCTGTTCTCCAAAGAGAACTTCGACGAACTACCCAACTGAAAGCCCTGGGACCACGCCATCGAGCTCGTCCCCAATGCCAAATCCACGCTTGACTGCAAGGTTTACCCCTTGAACCGAAACGAACAGGAACAGCTCGACAAGTTCCTCGACGAAAACCTCGACTCGGGGCGCATCCGCCTCTCAAAATCCCCGTTCGCCTCCCCCTTCTTCTTCGTCAAGAAAAAGGATGGCTCGCTACGACCCGTACAAGACTATCGCAAGCTCAACGAGATGACCATTAAAAACCAATACCTGCTCCCGCTCATCACCGAGCTTATCGACAAGCTACGCGGGGCCAAGTATTTCACGAAGCTCGACGTTCGTTGGGGATACAACAACGTCAGGATCAAAGAAGGCGACGAAGAAAAGGCGGCCTTCCGAACAAACCGAGGGCTGTACGAGCCCACCGTCATGTTTTTCGGGCTCACCAATTCGCCCGCCACGTTCCAATGGATGATGAACGATATCTTTAAGGATCTCATCTCCGAAGGGAAGGTTACCATCTACCTCGACAACATCCTCATATTCACCAAGGACAAGGAGGAACACCGACAGATCGTACGACGCGTACTCCAGAGGCTACGAGAGAACAAGCTGTTCCTCAAAGCAGAGAAGTGCGAGTTCGAAGTACTCGAGACCGAGTACCTAGGAGTAATCATCAGCGAAGACTCCGTCCGCATGGACCCCGTCAAGGTGGCGGGAATTGCAGAATGGCCGACGCCAACGAAGAAGCGGGAACTACAGTCGTTCCTTGGCTTCACCAACTTCTACCGGAAGTTCATCCGAAACTATTCGAAAGTTGTCCGACCACTTACTCAACTCACTGGGAACGCGGAATGGGCATGGGGAAAGGCGCAAGACCACGCTTTCCAGGAATTGAAACGACGCATGGCTGAGGACGTCGTCTTTGCTATCCCAAACAACAACGACCCCTTCATGCTTGAAGCAGACGCCAGCGAAGGCGCCGTAGGCGCAGTCCTTTCGCAGAAACAGAACGGAGTATGGCGACCAGTGGCCTTCATGTCGAAGTCACTCAGCGCCATGGAACGCAACTACGAGATATACGACAAGGAATTGCTAGCCATCATGCTAGTGCTCGACGAATGGTGCCACTACCTCATGGGCGCCGCCGTAGACGTCGAAATCTGGACGGATCACCAAAACCTCCAGTATTTCCGCAAACCGCAAAAGCTGAACCGACGACAAGCCCGTTGGGTCACCGAGCTAGCCGAATACCACTTCGTGCTCAAACATAAGCCTGGTGCCCTCAACAAGAAGGCGGACCTCCTGTCTCGCCACGACAACTACGACCAAGGAAAGGATGACAACGACAACATCGTCGTCCTCGCTCTCGAACACTTCCGGGCCATGATCATGCCCACCACTTCCGAAACCCACGAAAAGATCGAAACTGCTACCCGACAAGACGACCTATGGGACGAAGGCATTGCCGTGTCCCTCAACCACGAACGAGGAGTAAGCCGAAAGGAAGGCCTGCTCTATTACGACGGACGCATCTACATTCCGCGAAAGCGCTCCCTTCGCGGAGAAATCATCGCCCAATGCCACGACCACATCACGGCCGGACACCCGGGCATCGAGAAAACGAAAGAACTGGTCCTCAGAGAATACTGGTGGCCTAAGATGAAGAAAGACGTCGAAACCTACGTCAAAGGCTGCGAAGTATGCCAACGAACGAAGTCGAGCACTCAGGCCAAGGCAGCGCCGCTCAACCCGAACGCAGTCCCTTCGTCGCCATGGACTCACATCTCCGTCGACATGATCACCGGACTCCCCGACTCGAACGGCCACAACGCGATGATTGTCATCGTCGACCGATTCTTGAAAGCCATCATCCCCGTAGCCTGTAGCACCGAGCTCTCAGCCGAAGGATGGGCCCGCATCCTACGTGACCACGTCTACGCTCGCCACGGGATGCCCGAAGTAGTGATCTCCGACCGAGGTCCTCAATTCGTCTCGCAGTTCATGAAGGAACTCTACCGGATGCTCGACATCACCCCGAACGCCTCAACGGCCTTCCACCCGCAGACCGACGGACAGACAGAACAAGTCAACCAGGAGATCGAGAAATATCTCCGAATCTTCGTCAATTACCGACAGACTGACTGGAGCGACTGGTTACCGCTCGCCGAGTTCGCGCACAACAACCGACTCCACAGTGCCACCGGAAAGAGCCCATTCATGGTTCTCTATGGATGAAACCCATGAGTCCTTCCCGACTCTTCCCGACTCTCTCCGTTCGCAAACCCCACGGCCGCTGACTTCGCGCAAACCATGATTCAGATTCACAAGGAGACCGAAACAGCCCTCAAGGAGGCCGCTGACCGAATGAAAAAGCAATATGACAAAAATAAACGCGCATCCCACGCATACGCAATCGGAGACAAGGTCTGGCTCGACGCCACAAACCTTCATCTCCCCAGGCCGAAGAAGAAACTGGACAACAAACACGTCGGACCCTTTGTGGTCCTAGACAAAGCCGGGCCAGCAGCATTCAAGCTCAAGCTGCCACCCCACTGGAAGATCCACCCGCGCTTCAACGAGAAGCTCCTAACCCCGTACACCCCGCCTGTGTTCCCTAATCAGGAACTTCCCGCTCCTCCACCGCCTGATCTCATCGACGGCGAGGAAGAATACGAAATCGAAGAAGTCCTCGACTCGCGCCCACGCCAAGTCAGAGGCCAACGAGGACAGAAGTCCAGAACCGTCACGGACTACTTCATGAAATGGAAAGGCTGGACCTGCAAGCACAACTCGTGGGTTCGGGACGAAGAGATGGGCAACGCCCAAGAAGCAATCAAAGAATACGAAGAAAGGAACGACAACCGCACTGTGGTTACAGATAAAACTGCCACAGAGCAAGCACGCGCGACCAAAATCGCAACACCCGAAAAAGCCGTCACGATGATCGTCGACCACCAATACGACACCGACAGCAATGTTCGCTATCTCGTCCAACGACAAGATGGTCTCCAGAAGTGGGTCAACGCCCTCAAAGAGTACAACTTTGAGTGGCTAGAACTCGTGCAAACGTACTGGCACAACGCAGACGACAACGCCAACCCTCCTGTCGGCGACGAGTAGATTGCCTTCCCCTCTCCTACTACCACTTTACCTGAAATCCCTCTCTCCCGTTCGTCCCCTCCATGTGGGGATAAAGAAGGAAAGTCGCACACAGGAAAGCAGTGGCTCTAATGTTGAGCACGGCATAGTAGTGAAGCTAAGGGATCTAGCGCTTCTTCGAACGAATAACACCGCCTTAGGGCAGTCGGGATGCCTGCCTTTAACGAGGGGGTAATGTTACGATTTTTCCTTATCTTATCTTATCTTCGGCGCTTATCTTATCTCGTGTGCCAATCTAATCCAGATCTTATCACGGGTAACCGGCCCGGTTACCACGACGCTACCAAACGACTTCCGCATGTACCAACAGACACGCTTCTAACGCACGACTAGTGCACAGACATTGCTACGTATTCAGACTCCGACAGATAGTATATAAGTAACGTAGCTCTCATCATTGTACCCTAGCTTCGAGCTAAGTTAATACATACCGGACTTTACTCTCTCTCGCTCCCGCAACGACTAAGCATTACACCGCATCTCGCTATTTCAAGCATCACGGTTCTCTAGGGTGACTGTACGAACGCGATACAGCCCTACGAGTTACCTCGCTTGTTATACCCGAGTCCGGGCCTAACAGCACCAATCACAGTCTATAATGCCGACGGAACCAAGAACTCAGGAGGATCGATCACAGAGTACGCTGAGATTCAAATAACGATCAGAGATCACTCGGAACAAATAGATCTAGCCATTATGGATCTCGGTGACAGACAGATCTTCCTCGGTCACGATTGGTTAGCCCGGCATAATCTGATCATCAATTGGAAGACAGGAGGATTAACGTTTGCACAGTGCAAATGCTGCAAGAACCCGTTCGTACTACCCGATGCAGACCCCGACGACAGGTGGGACGAAGAACTTGAGGAGGGAGATACCATACTTGCAGTAGATTTCATGCGGGCTATTCTCATATGCGCTTATCATGCCAATGACCTAGCTGCCGCGGCCAACGCAGACAAGAGGACCAAAACATTCGAGGAAATGGTCCCAGAATGGTGCCGGGATTTCAGCGATCTATTCGACAAAGATAGTTTCGATGAACTCCCCGAGCCAAAGACATGGGACCATGCTATCGAACTCACCCCAAATGCGAGCGCCAATCTTGACTGCAAGGTCTACCCTCTCAACCGAAACGAGCAAGAAGAGCTCGACAAGTTCTTAGACGAAAACCTCTCAAGTGGACAGATACGACCCTCCAAGTCACCCATGGCTTCGCCCTTCTTCTTTGTCAAAAAGAAAGATGGCAAGCTGCGACCAGTACAAGACTATCGCAAGCTCAACGAGATGACGATCAAGAATCGCTACCCGCTTCCTCTCATCTCGGAGCTTATGGACAAACTACGAGGCGCCAAGTACTTTTCCAAGCTCGACGTACGATGGGGATACAATAACGTACGCATCAAGACTGGTGACGAGTGGAAGGCGGCATTCAGAACTAATCGAGGGTTGTTCGAACCCACGGTTATGTTCTTCGGGCTTACCAATTTGCCCGCCACCTTCCAGTGGATGATGAATGACATCTTCAAAGATCTCATTGCATCTGGCACCGTCACAGTCTATCTCGATGATATCCTAATCATGTCGAAAACCAAGGAAGAGCACCGTCGTATTACACGCAAGGTTCTAAAGGTCTTACGAAAGAACAAGCTATTCCTTAAAGCGGAGAAATGCGAGTTCGAGACCTTAGAAACAGAGTACCTCAGAGTCATCATCAGTGAAGGAAGCATCCGCATGGATCCAGTCAAAATCGCAGGGATTGCCCAATGGCCTGTGCCAGCCAAGAAACAGCAGCTCCAGTCGTTCTTAGGCTTTACCAACTTCTACCGACGTTTCATCAAAGGATACAGCAAAGTCGTCAAACCCATGATGCAGCTAACAGGAAACGATCCGTGGAAGTGGGGAGAAGTGCAACAGAACACATTCCAGGAGCTAAAGAGACTGCTGGCCGAAGAAGTGGTACTGGCAATACCCATGGAGGAAGGAAGGTTCCACGTAGAGGCGGATGCAAGCGAAGGAGCAATAGGCGCGGTACTGTCGCAAGAACAGGATGGAAAATGGCACCCAGTCGCGTTTTTATCCAAGTCTCTGACAGTTACGGAGCGCAATTATGAAATTTACGACAAAGAACTGCTCGCAATAATGCTGTCGCTGGACGAATGGAGACACTATCTAATGGGAGCGGCTCAGGACTTCAAAATCTGGACGGATCATCAGAACCTCCAGTATTTCAGGAAGCCCCAGAAACTCAACCAACGACAAGCATGTTGGGTAACTGAGCTAGCCGAATACCATTTCTCGCTGCACCATAAACCAGGGACCGCAAACAAGAAGGCCGACTTACTAAGTCGGCGAGCAGATCACGAGCAAGGAAAGGAGGACAACGATGAGGTTACCGTCCTCAAACCCGAACACTTCCGGACAATGGTCATGCCGACAATCGAGGAAGTTCATATTAAAATCAAGCAAGCCACGCTCGACCACCACCGATGGGACAAGAACGTCGCTGCCTCTCTCAACCATGATCAAGGGATGAAGCTAGATAACAGTTTGATCTTATATGATCGCCGTATCTATATTCCCCAAGATCATGCATTACGAGGGGAAATAATCGCGATGTCTCACGACCACATCACAGCGGGGCACCCTGGCATTGAAAAGACCAAAGAGCTCATCCTACGAGAATACTGGTGGCCCAGGATGAAGAAGGACATAGAAAATTACATCCACGCTTGCAAGACGTGCCAACGAACCAAGTCAAGCACTCAAGCAAAAGCGGCACCCCTTCATCCCAATGCCATACCCTCCCGACCATGGACTCATATCTCTGTCGACATGGTTACTGGTTTACCACAGTGCAACGGTTACAACGCTATCCTAATGATCGTCGACCGTTTCTCTAAAGAAATCATACCAATAGCATGTACTACAGAGATGTCATTGGAAGGGTGGGCCAAGATCCTACGAGATGAAGTTTATGCCAAACACGGAATACCACAAGTTGTCATCTCTGACCGAGGCACCATGTTCGTCTCCAAATTCATGCAGGATCTCTACGACTTGCTACAGATCAAGGCGAACATATCAACCGCCTACCACCCCCAGACAGATGGACAGACGGAGCGAGTGAATCAAGAGGTTGAAAAATACCTCCGAATCTTCGTCAACCATCTCCAGAACAATTGGGTTGAATGGCTCTCACTCGCAGCCTTTGCCCATAACAACCGCACTCATTCCGCTACGGGCAAAAGTCCCTTCGAGGTTAACTATGGCTTTCATGCTGACATCCTCCCTGGCGCCAGACCCCGAGCACCTTTCAGAACACTGGCTTCCACCACTTTCGTTTCAGAAATGCAGAAAATCCATGAGGAAGCAAAGCAATCCCTCGAGAAGGCTGCCGACCAAATGAAAGCCCAATACGACAAAAAGAAATGACCTGCAGTTGAGTATCGAGTAGGAGATAAGGTGTGGCTCGACACGACCAACCTTAGTCTCCCACATCCCAAGAAGAAACTCGCAGACAAATGAACAGGTCCATTCCCAATCGTTGCGAAGGTCAGAGCATCAGCGTACAAACTGAAGCTGCCAACAGGCTGGCGCATCCACCCCGTATTCAACAAAATACTCCTTACCCCATACACGTCACCCACTTTTCCTAACCAAGAACAGCCACCTCCACCGCCTCCAGATCTTATCGACGGTGAGGAGCACTACAAAGTCGAGAAAGTCCTTGATAGTAGAGAACGCAAAGTTAGAGGAAGAGCGGGCGAGCCTTCACCCTGGGTCACAGACTACTTTGTCAAGTGGAAAGGATACGGACCCAAATCAAACAGTTGGGTACGGGAGGATAACATGGATGCCCAAGAACTCATCAATGACTACACAGCCGAAAAGTTAAACCGCACAGACTCAAACGTAGATTGGCAGTCCTATACGGATCCATTCACAGGACAAAAAGTGTGGTATGACCAAAAGCTAGACTGGGATCTATTTGGCTGCCACGACGACCCTTCCACAGACTGGAAATCATTGTCGGAACCAACAGAAATCCCTTGACCAGTAGCTACATCAATGGAACCGTCATCTCAACGATAGCAGGATATGCGCATGTTTGGCTCGCCTTCCCCTCTCCTACTTCCACCTAACTGGCACTCCTCCTCTTCGTTTGGCCCCCTGCGTATGAGGGTCAAAGAAAAGAGGTCGCACACGGTTAGGCTGCGGCTCTAAGGTTGAGCCCGGCATAGTAGTGACACTTAGGAAGTGCAAATTCAGCATAAAGAAATTGACGAGACAATCCATAACAGCAGTCAGGACGCCTGCCTTAAAGAGGGGGTAATGTTACGATTTATTCATTTTCCTTATCTAAGTGCCTCTTATCTTATCTAATCTTCGGTGCTTAGCTTATCTTATCTTTAGATCCGCGACTCCATGGAGTCTTCACCTTGCAACACAGTCACACTCATCAGAGTGGAGTATTATTCTCGGTCACCGTGTACTTGCTGATTCACTTTCTAACATGGTGTATCCATTATTAGACCCTCAGTCTTAGTATATAAGTAGCGTACTCAAAGCTGTATATTCCCTAGCTTTGAGCTAAAGTTTATTCATACCGAAACACATTCTCTAACGCTAAAGCCTTAGTCTTGACATCTCAACTCACGTGGACTTAGCGGTGACTGTACAAAAGCGATACAGCCGACTAATTACCATTGTTGAAAGGTCGGGTCTAACAATCAGTGAGATGGGGAAGAGGGGCAGGAAGGTGTCAGTGCCATTTTCATGGCAGGGGAGACATTAGAGGGGAAAACGGACCTCACCACTGGATTCTCCGATGTTGAAAACGGGGCTGGTGAGGTCCTGGTGGTGGTTGCCAAGCCGTAGGGATGGAAATGGGGCAGAAGGGGCAGGGATGGGAATAGGGTAGCGACCCCCAGTGACCGGGACATTGGGGAGCATGACGCAGATTATATTTGTGTTCCGCCACCTAAAGAATGGGGGGATACACAACTCTGGGGTTGCTGGGTTGCTTGAGTGGAATGGGGCAGGCCAATGTTGGTTTTCGGTGGGGTGGGCAGTGGTGGGCAGGTGAATCATTGTACAACTGTTATTCTTGTTGCATTCGTAATGCCTTCTCCTCCTCCTTCAATGACCAAAAGGGCACAGTCGTCGACATCGCCATTCACCGTCGGGGTCCCGACCTTTGTCCCACCATCCCGCTCGTCCTCTCCTGCCCTCCTACCCTGTCCGTTTCTCTTCTCCTTCAATATCAGGCCTCCCAAAGACAATGCCAGGGCCTTGCATCACAGCAGAAATCCCTCCACACCCGTCCTCGTCCTCATGGCACTCGGTGTTGGCATCCTCAGTTGTGCGTTTCATGGGCCCTCCCACGCAGAGACGATGGCCGATATTGTATCCGAGGGTGTATTACACATTGTTTTAGTGTGTAGAAGCCTTGTGTGGTGGTGATTGTCCTCGATATCGATGTGGGGGGTACCAGGTAGGTCGCAATCGAAATGGGAGTCATGGTCATGGTCATGGTGGGGAAATGGTGAGCGTCGTCATTGTCATCGATGGTGGGGATGTCATTGTGGTCATCGTCGGGGGAAGCATATGGTGCTGCCTCATTTGAGGGCTTACATGGCTGGTGGAGGTTGAATGCACGCAATCCGGGGTTCCTAGGACTGCTGGATGCGCTGGAAAGACCTAAGACAATGTTAGAAGTAAAATAAATAAATAAAACTGACAATTTTTACATTGATAAAGCACTGTTTGCATGCTAGGTGAGCATCAAGGCGAGGTAAGGTGGTGGTCAAAGCAAGAAAAAGAAGCTGCACAGCCATTTGATTGCTTTGCAGATTTATGGTCCGGGGTGATTGAGCAAGCGGAATGAGCACTTGGTATGCATCCTCTGCTCGAACGAAGTGCTCAGAGGCCTCGGAAATAAACTGGATATAGTATTTTGGTTATTTACAATACATGTGTGTAGTTTTTAGTACTTTATATACCAAAAGACCTTTGTTATTTGCCATTTTGTCACCAAAATGTCAGATTTTGTACATTTTGAACTGTATATAAGTTCTGTAGTCCTATTTGATGAACTGCAGGCGGCGTACGAGTTGATAGCCCATAAGCACAAAATGGCCATCAGGTGATATGAATGAAAGTGAATGGTTTGCTTACCAGCGAGCAAAGCCTTTGCCATGAGTTTGAACATCAAAGACAGCAAATAAGCTGCTGGAGAAAATCAAGAATGTGGCATATGATTTCAGCATCGTGATGTGACCAACAAGGTGGTGTGATGTCACATGCAAATTCAGAATTTCTTCATTCAATCTTCATTGGTTATATTTTATTGACTCAAAAATATGAAGTATTCTAATAACTAGCCTGAGTATTATCCAGATGTGAGGACCATGCCCGGGAAGGGTCATTGTGACTACTGTGACAAGAAAGCTTTGTCAGTGCACCAATATAGTAATGGATTGTTGGAATGATCGAGCCATCCTTGCAAGATCGTGTGAGATCTCCTGAGGCCTCACAAGATCTCACGGGGCCTCACAGGTTCTTGTGAGATCTCTGATTAAAGTCCAGTAAAACCAAGCCTACCACTGCGCAGTCTACCTCCGTTTTTTGCTTTTGCCATTCATGCAGGGGTGTGGGGTACCGCTCAATTTCCCTTCATCGACACCAATGTTTTTGCCTATTATGTCGGAAATGCCCAAATCAGGTTATAATTACTTATAAGGTTAAATAATACTGAAATGAGCAAGAAACCCTTATAAGGGGTTATTAGGAACAAGCTCGGCAGGATAAGATACCATATCAGGAGTCGGCAACAGTTATAATTACTCTAGTTATGATGTGGAAAAATAATTTATTTCTTTCAGATTTCTAACAGTTTGTATTTATTATTCAAACAGGACTAGAACACGCTTAAGTAAGCCAGATAATGTACAAAGGGAAAATATACAATGAGGGGAGTCAAACCAGTGACCTTCGATAAGTTAACATTTATAGATACAATATTACAGTTACACTACAAGAGCTATACTTAATTATTACATTCAGTTATTAAATATATCAAAGTCACCTGATCTCATTGCACTTGAGCATTGTTGCTCTCTCCAAGTTCACTTCAGTTATGCATTCAAAGCAGATCTATTTGAAAATATATGTATAATTCTAGCCATAAACATCTTCATCCTCCAGACCTTCTGTAGCATCACTGGCCCAAACAGTTTCTTGTTGAGCTTCAGCACAAGTATGGCTACCAAGAAGAAACCTTAAATAGAAACAAATTAAAGAGCATGGAAACAAGTTGAGGTGGCAAGTAGCACATATAATCAAATATCCTGACAGCTTTCGTGGCCTCAGAGGACATAAATTGAGTAGTAGAAGCATGCCAAAGATGTATTTTGCCTTCATTTCACTCACTCGCTCACCTCGGACCATACAACCACACAGTGATCAAGTGGCTGTGCGGCTTCTTGCTTTACTTTTTGCTATCACCTCATCTCACCTCCACGCCTCCCCATCCCCACCCACTCACCATCCCCCACATCAATATCGGGGTCAATCGCTTTGCTACAATGCATTATCGCTGCAAGATATCCTCCACTACACTGACGGAATTGATATTGGTGGCCATCTGCTACTATGGGAGCTGAATGAACGAGTACCAAGGATGACAGCGACAGCAAGTAGGATGGTAGCGGTGGGTGATGCGAGGGGTGTGAATGATTGGGGAGACTATACTGGGGGGTCAGGGCATGGCTTTACACATGGAGTAGGCCAGTGCTCACTGGGATGGCATTTATTTTTTTTCATTTCAAAAATATTTATTACTTTCAAAGTCAGATATGTAATGTATTCATATCAAGCCTTTTTAGTGTAGTGGTCAAATGTATTAGGTAGGTAGTCAACAGTTAATGTTCAATATCAATTCCGAGTGACATTGGTACCATTTTTGTGTTGGGAAAAAAAAGTTGTCTCTTTTAACGTGCTTATATCCTCATGGGTTCCGTATATGGTAACCAGCCATCTTATCTGGTGATTATATTCTTGGGCCATACCTTATCTCTAGCTTATCTGGGTGATTGGCTTATAAGGCTGAAATGAAACTTCTGACATACCTCTCCACACATGATGTCCTTACCCACGGCTCACGATCTGCAAACCTGGACCAAGCACACATATACGGTGGACAAAAAATGAGGTTCTGTTATACCATCTCTGTGGACGAAGCAAATAATATTAAAAATAGCCAAGAATAAATTCTATAACACATGTTACAATAGAAAAGATTCAAGAGACCATCTGATGCCAGTGGCTTGTCACATCCTGAATCAGAAATAGGAAAACTTGAGGAATGATCAACCAATTGCCTGCAAGTAAGGTTGGTTGATGTCAACCATAGTGCAATCATTTGGATTGAATTTATCTGTGGCAGCCACGGCAGTGAGCAATCAACAACGCAAAGATCTACCAAGGACATCACTCATGACCAGGAAGCTCTGCCAGACAAAAATGGGCATCGTTTGGAATATTTGTGACGTTAATTTCTGTGAACTATACAATGACTCAGTAAAGAGAGCACAAGAGAGGGACCAGAACGTACATCAGTACCATCAATCAAACAGCGGCCCGGTTTCTGTGGCCCCTTATTCTGTTGCTCATCAGTAAAAAGGCTACCACAAACTAAGTCAGCGCTAGGCAGAAGGGGAACGTACATTGATAAAATTTCCCCAAACTGAACCAGATCCTGAAGGAAGGTTTCAGATGAAACAGCAATACCTATGATGCACATTGCAGAGGTAGAACACACCAGTATTGTCTCTTGCAGGGATACACCTCGTAGCGACATTCTTACCACCAGCATTAGAACTTGCCCAGGGCCACTCATCACATTGGAATCCGATGGCATGAGGAGTCTCAAATTTCATACTGCACCAGTTTGTATCACCCCCGCAGGTGTTTGACTTACGATGCGCAGCTGCAGCACCTCGGTCTGGTGCTACTTGACAAGGTCCTTTGTTACCTTCGGATAGGATATTAGCCTCACTCAATAGTCTTGATACATCATAATATAACATACAGTGCCAGGAATAACCTACAGAAGCGTAACAAACGCTAGTTTAGAGATCATGATGCACCCAATAAAGGGAAAATACTCACAGATATTCTCTGCAGACTGGGGATATTTGCTGTAGTCGATTTCAAGGACAGGTATGGCCTGTGTGGCACGTTTTATGCCTTCGGGCCATGATTCATTCAGATTTGTGGGTGGGTCCATAGGAAGCGTGTCGGCCGCTATTAGATAAAGGTTTATGACAAGAAATAGTTTGTTGAACATGTTAACGCAGAGATAAGTTGAGTTGATAGTGAGATTTCAAGATGTAGTTGTCCAAGAATATATACCTTTCGGTTGGTAGGTGAAATGCATAGCCCAAGTGAGATATCTTGTGGCATGCTATTCTGTCCAGAATCTGCATGGAAGCAGACAGTCGCTTAACCACCAGCATGTGAGAATCTGAGTTGAGACCAAATCTCTCATCGATGTGGTATCTAGTCAACAATAGTAGATGGTGCCATCATGGTAATCAGTAATAAGGAGCACACTGAGTATTACACCATTTCGCTTGGTACCAGAGCCTACATTGTTAACTCTAATAACTTCGACCACGAGTTAAGCTGAACGCTAAGCGAGATCAGAGGCTCAAACCAAGTTGATTTCGGCCTGCAAGACAGAGAATGACCATTCACTGACAGCCCAGTGTTCACAAAACGCTCCTACACATACCAGTAGGCTGAGGGCACAGCACGGGTGTTACTTCCCGGAAGCTGGTTAATCCATGGCAATATAAAAAGCTATTCGAGAGAGTCAACATTAGCCTGAGCCCAATGATTGTCAGTTCTTGCAAAGTATCCACGGGCATGACAATGGTGGAAAGAGTGACAGAGCGGTCCAAGAATGGTCGGTTGTATTTTGATCGACAGTGCAACACCCGCGTGTTGCCCTGTGGCCGTTTTGACCCGCACCTGATAGCTGGGATTCATCTCAGTCCGACGTTAGGTCAGAATAAGTACAGACACTGCCATAGAAGTTTCAAGCAGGCCTATGGCATTCTGACAACAAGTAAGTATTAAATGCAGATTAAACAATCATTACAATTCAAAAATCTCAATGTGAATCAGATAATAAATTTGCTTTGGCAATATTGTCACTTTGAGCTTCTAAGTACCAACATCGTGACACAATATTTATCAAGTACTTACCTTCGTACTTCGAAAACTGTGCGGTCCCCCAGGCTCATGGTTCATCATAAGGAAGTCCCAAGGGAGGTTTGACATGACTTGCGAACGCAGTCAATATATGTATTCTGTGATGATACGGACCTAGTCAGGACAAAACGGTAAGAATGTTAGAGAATATCGATATGTATAGCTATCAGCAATCATCATCGCACCTTCAGGAGATAGCCAGCGCATCTGGAACTGCAACGACGGTGACAGTAGCTGTACAAGTCGATGATAAGCTAGGTACCTGCTGGTGGCACAATGGCCATTCCTCAATTAGAACAAGCTACTGAATGGCGATAAGTACAATTGGGGCTGGCAAACTTTAAAAGCCGATAAGTTGCCAGTCTCGAACTTTGGGGTGACAGTTGGCGGTCAACCTTGACAATGCTTTCGCCTGTTACCCTTCCTCATATGACCCCATCACCCGTGGAGATCGCATCAGGTTCGTCAAATCGCAATGCCTTCATTCTGAACAGCATATGCATGGTTCGGAAGTATCAGCTCCAGCATCCACAAAAGAAGCATTGGACCGCTTGGTACCAGGAAACTATGGAGGGCAACCTTGGAGTTGAAACCTGCCAGGAGTAAGTCATCATAGCCGCCCATGTTGTCAAGTCATTCCTGAATGGATCTCCCGCACGCCAATGCCAGAGTCGGCCCGTAGTGATGAGCAGAATGGTAAGGTCAAGGTCTTTGATCTGATAGTTGCTTCACTCACGCTGCCAATACAGCCATACCGGAAATCGCTAGTACTAGAAGAGAAATCGATCAGTGGTATGAGCAAAAGAGGAAGTTGCCATCATTTCTCGGACCTGCATTCCACCCAAAGAGGAATCAGCTCTGTTTTCATTCTTACCGCTTGCACAAATTGTTCAGCTCAACTCTAATTCAGTTCAATTCATTTATCCTACTTGCCCCCCTCTGCCGACATCCATGGTTTCTATCTCTGCAACTTTTATTAAGATGATGCTACATCATCATGCCTTTTTCCCACTCCCTCGCATGCTTAACCTCTATTTGCAATCGATGTCTAGACTCTCATCGATGAATAGGACCCTGCATGATGTGCCCCTCTCAATAAAAGTGTTCAGACCGAGTCCCCTCCTCCCTAGATCATGACGGCGCCTGAACTTGAATAGGAGCTGCAACATTGATTCTAAGTTTTTGTTTTGCCCACGTTCTGGGACCTCGGATTATTGTTTCAAATTCATTATCAGGGCAAGACACACACTCTCATCCAGATGTCCGAGACCTTAAGGAGGGACTAATTCAGTCTGAAATGCAGAACTTATCCAATTTGGTATGTGTTTATGCCTCTATATACCTTCAGCTTGATGTGTAACGACTAGAACAACCATGCGCAAGTGCTCCCTTTGAGAGATTGTTGCTTTGAAGAACCTCAGACATGGCGCACATAGCCTAATCGGTTGGAGATGGTAGCAGATACATATTGAATGTAAGTGCTCGTTTTCCATGTCCTAAACTTCCCGAATTCATGTAGTGCAGAAGGTATGCCTGCTGCATGTCAGGGTCATCGGATACACCAATATCAACTCCGTGCCTGTGGAGAAATCAACCTGGAAGGTGGAATCCTGTATAAGTAGTACGTACATCTTCTTCCCATGTCCTATGCCGATAATGTTCATGAGTCGACTCTTTCAAGCTAGCATCAAGCGGAGAGTGGGGACAAGTAATCATGATTTTAGCATGTCAACTGTTTGGGCCCACACACATTATCGGATGCGCCGTTGAAAACTCACAACCTGTTTTTTGGAACTTCCAATTTTCCGAGGCCACAGATTTTAATATCTGATCATAGCGTGATGTATCGGTGATGACTATGAATTACTTGGGATTACCCTCGATTCCATGCTTTCGTAAACTGTTTACATATGAGGTAAAGTTATGCTTTCTTCTCATCACCTCGACCACCCATCCTGATCTTCATCCCTCCCTAGCTCTCCTATTATTCTTCCTCTCATCCGCATATCCTTAAAGGCTCTTTCTCCCGATGCCGGGCACATTATTGACTCGTGTTCTGCTGCTGTATGCCTTGTTGTCAACTCTAATCTAGCCTGGCAAGCCGGCTTACTGAAGGTTGGTGGTCTTGGTCTCGTGATCTCCATCAATTTCCCAGGTCCCTTTCCGCTTTTTCTGTTGATCACTTTCTGACGTTGACCATGTCAGGCGCATCATCCACCTGTGAGCTACTCTAAAAAATCTAGGTGTTTTATCTGCTTTCTAACATTTTGTTCACTGCCGCCAGATCCCTCATTGCCAGGTAAAATGCTCCTAGGATGACAACAAAGGTTTAACTAAACAAAGGTAAGCGTCCCCATATAGCTTTCACTTCTCAATATCTTACTCTCGTTGCCTTGGTTCTCAGCTCTTCATCACCGTGATCAGTCTTCGAGATTAGCAGGGTACTGAGTGTTTCCGGCAATGGTGAGCTTTGCTCCATATCTCGCCAACTTCTTGTTCTAATATCACTCAAAGCTTGGAGTTAGCTAGGTTCACCTTGGCTTCGAACAAAGGTAAGCTAATCGTTTCCTTCCCTTGCTCACATTCTGACAAAGTTCCGTTCTAGCTTTGAAATGCCATTGTGGTAAGCTGTGGTGCAACGCCTTCATTCCCAGCAGTGTATGCTCATGGTTCGGAAGCTTTAGCTCCGGTATTCACAGCAGAAGCCTTGGACCACTGGGTACCAGGGTTGATTTAACATCCCGCTCAGAGGGTGCACCACTGCCAAGGCTGAAACACCTGCTCTCTCATTGCTAATACTCGCATTCACTTCTGTTGCCGAGGAACCGCCCAACGAGTATGTTCGACGAGCATATTTGGCAACGTAACCGCAAGCCTCCAATGCGGCAGTCCACTGCTCATCGTTTGCTGCTATCCACTAGTCCAACCCTTACATTCCCATTTTCTTCGCAACCTGCAGGCATCGAGGGATGGGTACAGATGCATGGAATGGCGTATCTTGAAGATGAGAAAGAGGAGTACACACGATTTTATTGACACGCCGATCCGAGCAGGCTGCAGGAGGTTGTCAGGGACATGTTCCATGCGAAAAGGAGTGATATCCCATACAAAATCACCAGGAAGTGGGTGCATCCGGGTGTCAGTGTTCTTGCTGAGGTCGAAATGGAGACTGTTCATTCATCAATAAGAGCTAAGCGGTGTGCATCAAGTGCAGGTGCCACATGTGCGGGTTCTTGAGGGTGCTTCCCATGCTGGATCTTCATTTTCATCGAAAGAGAAGGATGAAGGCATGGAAAGCCTTGAGAAGGATGAAGTAAGACGAGAGTAATGTGCTCGGTGGGAGAATACAGGTGAGATATTCAGTTTACTGGAACCGGATGAAGCCGAGGTAGCTGTTGTGCGGTTTCTTGTTTTATAATGTGGAACCACGTTCTTCGAGGAGCCTGTTCGTTGATCTCTATTTCTTGCTGCTGAACCCTCGCTGACGATATCCCTTTTTCAGTTTTGAAAGACTAGTACGATCATGGGTGGACCCGGTCGAAGCTCTTCCCACAGTACCGTCTGACTGGGCTCATTATAATGACACCGATTCCAAAAAGCCTGTAGCAGTGGAGGGGTTACCAGTGGCGATGTCCGCCAAAGATGTTTCTCAAGGTGTATGCCCAGGTCGAGCAGGCAGTTCTTCCACAGTCGCAGAGGCTTCGCTGTCATCATGGCAGTCCACCATGTATCTCAATTGTTACGATTTAACCACTTTTATTCTTTTTACTTACATAACCCGGGTCACCGGACCGTCCGGACCGCTTATCATACAGACACCGAGCAATGGCTTCGACACTACGCACTACATGGCGTAGTAGCCACTTCCACCTTGCACCTTATCGTGTGATAATGTGCCAGGTTGAAGTGTCTATGGCTTCGATATTGCGTGCTCAAGCTTTCCACTCTCACGAATGGTTTATATTTAGACCCTTACTTTTAGTATTTAAGTAGCTAAGCTCTCGCTAGATATACCCTAGCTTTGAGCTAACGTTTAATCTATACCGAAACTATCGCTTTATTCTATCGCTAAGTGCTAAGGACTTAAACCTTTACTCTCAATCGTCTAAAGAACTCAATGGTGACTGCCCGAACGCGAGACAGCCGTTGTTTATCTTTGATTGAAGTTTGGGTCTAACACTTAGCTCAAAGCTTCCCCTGGTTCCTTAACCAGAACCTTTATGTTAACGACACTCCAGGCAATCTTGATTGCAGTCTTCTTCGGCGTCGGAACCGCCCTCTTTGCAGCAGCAGTAGTGCTAGCAGTATTGCATGAGTACGGACTATACCCTCGCCCTCGAAGAAACCAGATACGCTACCCACCACCCGCCATAAGCCATGTCATCCCACAGCCACCACCGATCCACTTCTACCCACCCTTACCTAGGCGAAGAACCGAGACAGTCGACGAGTACCCTCGCGTCGTCAACGGGCGAACCACGCAAGTTGACGTTCTTGGGGAAATGGAAGCAGGCGTTCAAGAAGGAAGCTCTAGAGACACTGCCGGAGCAAGGCACTCTTCTGCACAGGATTCTACAACCGGCTCTGCCGGCCATACCCCCCATCCCTATCGATCAGCTCGGCCCACTACAGCAGCAGACCTGGCAAGATACCTCGTTCGACTCGGCCTGGGGGAAGTCGGCAACGGAGCAACTCCAGTTCCAAAGCAACCTGCCAGCAACGATCTTGGGACTGCATCAGCCGATCCCTCGCTCAACCTTACCGAGCTATGGGACAACGTCCACCTTCCAGCCGCAGCCTTTTACCCCAGACGAGCGAATCCATACCGACGAAGAACTCCGGAGCCGGAGTGCGTACCAGAGCAGCCCGTCCAGATCACAGAGCAGCCCCCGACACCCCCAATCTCGCCCAGAGAGTCGACGCCAGAGTTCGAGCAGCGACCAGAGAGCTCGAGCCAGGCAAGACTCCGTCCACCTCGCCCACCCCGAAGAAGAGGCCACAGACGAGAGGATAGCGTCGGGTACGATCCGGACACCGGGCTCACCTCAGCCGAGAGAAACCGGATCGATGACGCATGGGCACGGTCAAGCACCCCTAGGGCAGAGGGCGTCGGCTACGACCCCTTCACCTTCCGTGACCAGTACCGAGAGCCAGAGCGAGTCAGCGAGAATGGAAGCAGCGGTACCAGTACAGAGGTACTCCCCAAGGCAGAGCATGTCAACGGGAATCCCTGGGGAAGCCCCCCTGTCTCGCCAACTCCCCCGACGCCAGAGCCACGAAACACCCCACCGGCCGATCACCCCGATAACCATGCCCCAGGCTCTCTACCTCCTCGTCACGGGTAAATTAACCCGAATTCCCGAAATACTCCTCTATGCCACGTTACTTGACCTATTTAATCATTTCAAAGAAGAACTACTAGCGGATCAGGACTGGGCCAGAACCCCAGCCGGAATGGACTATGCTCATTTCAGATATGACTATATCTTAAAGGAAGAAGCCAGGCACTTCGCCCATCAGGCTTACAACATGATCCATCCGGATCAATCTCTCCAGGTCCCCGTTCGTTACCAACGACCCGATTACACGTATCCCGAACCCATGCCAGACGAACCACTGGTACCGCTACGACGGGCCGAAATACCCATTCCCCGCCATCCGATGCCGAGCTATGCCTATCCCCGGGGATACGGACCGCCGGGCACGCAAGCACCGCCTAGGCTCTTCGCTGCCGCAGACGACAACGCCAGACCACCCGACCTGCCGCAGCAGCCGCTACCCGGCCCTGTACAGCCGGCAGCTCCACCCGTAGCACAGAGGTGGGCGCCACCGCAATATCCCCCGCCGCCAGGACCACCAGACCCACCCGCTCCCTGGATTCTCGACGAAGACGCTCAAGGACCTTGGGCGTCGCTAAAGCCCGAAATGGTTAAAGTCCCCGAGAACTTTAACGGCGACTCCAACGACATTGCCCAGTTCTTTTCCCAGTGCGACATGTACTTTTCCGTATTCAACCAATATTTCCGATATCACCCGCACAAGGTCATCTTCTGCGCATCGCGATTCGGGAAAGACGCTCAAGTCTGGTGGGAACTGTGTGCAAGAGAACTCGGAAGGAATCCCAACGGAGATCAGCTATACCCAGCATACGAGAACTTCGTGGGCGAAGTCAGGCGACGGTTCTGGAAGGATGCCAATGCGGAGATCAAGTTCGCACAGTGGGAACGACTACGACAGAGCACCTTCCCTGACGGCGACTTGTTCTTCCAGCAGTTCGACTCGCTTGCATTCGAAGCAGGGGTTATCGGAATCGATCAGATGATGGTGGCACAAGTAAAGAAAGTGTGCCGCTCTTCCACCAAGGACATCATCTATGCGTCGGACGCAGACCCCCCACGTAACTATCCCGAGTGGAAGCGTCGCATACTCCGCATCGACCACAACTGGAGGACGAAGAAGGCAGAGTCTAGCGGAGGGGTTAAAGTAGCGGACTGGAAGCAGCAGACGAAGACAAATACATCGTGGAAAGGGAACCAGCAACAGCAGCAGCAGCAGGCCGGCACCCCGGAAAAGAAAACCGGAACTGGCACTACATACGGAGGCGGCGGAAAGCCCATGGACATCGACGCTCTACGCGCCAAAGCAAAATGCTTTGGATGCAGGGACCTCGGACACTTCAAGCGGGAATGTCCCAAGCGCGCCAGGACGAAAGAAGAGCATCTACGACGGGTCGAGTATTACTGGGACCACGTCGCCACAAAGGAGAAGACGGACTCGAAAGTTGAGGAGGTAAAAGACGGGGCCGAGCAGTGAGTGGTTCCGCTGACTTGGCCAAGGACTTAGTTTCATCCGGTACGCATCTATCGCCCGCTAGTCAGGCTTACTGTACTTCTGTAGTATCAAACATGCATTCGAATATACCATCTTGCGACTTCACTACCGAGACAGAGACTAAGGAAGAATCGAAACAGGACGTCGGGATATCACCGACTAAACGTTCGGCGAGTAACTCATCACAAGTGAAAGCGGCGAACGAGAAGGCACCCACCATAGTGCTACCCATCATAACAGCGCCTAATAAGCGACTGGATGGGACAGGGGAACAAGCGCCTTCATTGAAGGGACACGCCCCCCCTGAAGCAGAGGAACCGGTTTCCTCTGAGGCGGCTCTACGGGGTCCCAGCCTCGCTGGGAGTCTCGAGGGAATAGCTTCGGCGAAACCTCCCCTGGTAAAAGAGAACACTGCATGGCTACCCACAGCCACGGACGACCTGAACACCATGCGCAGCGGGCGAACCCGACAAGAGGGCCCCAGGAGCGCGACCCAGCGACAAGACAAAGACTGGGACCAGGTTGGCAGAGGCCCCGGGACAGGTGAGCGGAACGTTTCGCATAGTCCCGAGGAGGAGGGTGAGGCTGTTCCGCATTCTGCTATGGTCCAAGTGCAGCCCGTCGTTGCTACTCGCGGCAACTCCTCGGTCAAGACGAACTTGCTGCTAGAAACCAACACACCACCGGGCGATCCCAACGAAGGCGCACATGTGGCAAGAACCGTTGGATGCGCAACGGCCCCGACCAAGACAGCCGAACGGGAGGAAGCTGCTAGCGCCCAGGCGGTAAAAAGGGGGCCCCAGGTACAGTTAGAAGAGATTCCAGACGAGGAGGATGATACGAGTTTCCGATGAAGTCAAGAAGCTAACCGAACCCCTTCTGTAGCCCCTGAGGTGACCCAGTCGACGGTAGCCGAACCAATAGGTCCCGGCGCGAAGACTGAGAAGGTCCCACATGAGTGGCTGAAGCCGTTTGGAGCCGAATGGACGTTACGCGGGATTAGAGAAGCTAGAACGGAGTTGGAAGCCAAAGCGATTCTGAAAAACTGGATCCATAAGGCACGAGCCGAGGAAGTGGTGGATGAGTTGCTAGAAGGGTTGAAGGGAGCTACGCACATCAACGCACTAGACTGGATGGAAGAACTGCGGGAGCCCAGACACTATATCTGCCGAGTAAGCGGAAGCGAGAAAGCTCTCACAACCGATGTCCAAATCGAAATGCCCGGCCGCACTTCCCGAATCTCCTCCTCCGCCCTAATCGATAGTGGCTGTACTAGTAGCGCCATCAGCCGAACCTTTGTTGAGAAACACAACATCCCTACCCGCGCCACGGCAGCGCCCATTACCGTTTACAATGCGGACGGATCAAAAAACAGTGCGGGATGGATCACCGCCTTCGCTGAATTACGCATCGTCATCGGAGATCACGCCGAGCGCATAGATCTAGCCGTCACGGACTTGAAAGATCGTGACATATTCCTAGGACATGATTGGCTAATCAGGCACAACCCATTGATCAATTGGCGGACCGGAAAAATGACGTTCGCCCGATGCCAATGCCGTCATATTCCACTCCCCTTACCTGATGCGGATCCGTATGACAAGTGGGATGAAGAGCTGGAGGAAGGTGACACTATCCTAGCGATAAGCTTTGAAGAAGCTATTCGCATTAGGGCAGTGCGACATGTGGCCAATGACCTAGCGGCCGAGGCAAATGCAAAAAAGGCAGCCAAAACATTTGAAGAAATGGTTCCCGAATGGTGTAGAGACTTCAAAGATTTGTTCGATAAAGAAAAATTTGATGACCTACCAGAACCTAAACCATGGGACCATGCCATCGAACTCATTCCCAACGCGAACGCCAATCTCGATTGCAAGGTGTATCCCCTTAACCGAGCGGAGCAGGAGGAACTCGACAAGTTTCTTGACGAGAACTTGTCTAGTGGAAGAATACGCCCATCCAAGTCACCCATGGCTTCGCCTTTCTTCTTCGTCAAGAAAAAAGATGGCAAGCTCAGACCCGTCCAGGATTATCGGAAACTCAACGAAATGACGATTAAAAACCGTTATCCCCTTCCCCTAATCTCTGAACTCATGGACAAATTGCGCGGCGCCAAATACTTCTCTAAACTTGATGTACGATGGGGATATAATAACGTCCGAATCAAAACGGGAGATGAATGGAAGGCAGCCTTCAGAACGAATCGTGGCTTGTACGAGCCAACGGTCATGTTCTTTGGGCTTACCAATTCACCCGCCACCTTCCAATGGATGATGAACGATATCTTCAAGGATCTCATCGCATCAGGAAAGGTGACCATTTACCTGGATGATATCCTGATCATGTCCAAAACCAAGGAGGAGCACCGCCGTATCACAAGGGAGGTGTTGGCAATTCTAAGGAAGCACAAGTTGTTCCTTAAAGCCGAAAAGTGCGAGTTCGAGGTCCTGGAAACGGAGTATCTAGGCGTCATCATCAGCGAAGGGAGCATCCGCATGGACCCGGTCAAAATCAAAGGCATCGCCGACTGGCCGATACCCACCAAAAAGAAGGAACTCCAGTCCTTCTTGGGATTCACCAATTTCTACCGACGCTTCATCAAGAACTACAGCAAAATCGTGAAGCCCATGACTCAGTTAACAGGGAATGATACGTGGAAATGGGGAGAGGCACAGCAGGAGGCCTTTGAGCAGCTAAAAAACCAACTAGCGGAGGACGTCATACTCGCGATACCGACGAACGAAGGGAAATTCCGAGTAGAAGCTGACGCTAGCGAGGGAGCCATTGGCGCAGTCCTTTCTCAAGAACAGGACGGCAAATGGAGACCCGTATCGTTCCTATCAAAGTCCCTCTCGGTTACTGAACGTAACTACGAGATCTATGACAAGGAACTTCTTGCCATCATGCTCGCCCTGGAGGAGTGGAGACACTACCTGATGGGTGCTTACCAGGACTTTGAGATCTGGACAGATCATCAAAATCTCCAGTACTTCCGAAAACCCCAGAAAGTAAACCGACGCCAAGCTCGATGGATCACCGAGTTGGCAGAATATCATTTCACCCTTCATCACAAAGCCGGCACTGCCAACAAGAAGGCTGACCTTCTCTCTCGGCGCGCAGATCATGATCAGGGACAGGACGACAACGACCAAGTAGTAGTCCTGTCTCCGGAGCACTTCAGAGCAATGATCATGCCAACCGTTGAGGAGACCCACCGAGACGTACGGGTAGCCACAAAGAACAGTCGTCTCTGGGATCGAGCCGTTGCAAGCTCTTTGGACCACGATCGGGGAATGAAAATGACAGACAGACTCATCTGGTACGACGGCAGGATCTACGTCCCACGAGATCATACCCTCCGTGGAGAAATCATCGCTCGATCCCACGACCACATCACCGCTGGACATCCAGGTATCGAAAAAACCAAAGAACTCGTCCTACAAGAGTTCTGGTGGCCGAAGATGAAGAAAGACATCGAAGCCTACGTACGAGCCTGTGAAACTTGCCAGCGAGCGAAGAGCAGCAATCAGGCCAAGGCAGCACCACTACACCCCAACGAAATACCGTCCCGCCCATGGACTCACATCTCTGTAGACATGGTTACTGGATTACCCAAGAGCAACGGACACGACGCTATCATCGTAATCGTTGACCGCTTCTCGAAGGAAATCATCCCTGTCGCATGCTCCACAGAATTATCCTCCGAAGGCTGGGCAAAGATCTTACGCGATGAAGTATATGCCAAACACGGAATGCCCCAGGTTGTCATCTCAGACCGGGGAACCGTATTCGTATCCAAGTTCATGAAAGATCTCTACAATCTCCTCCAAATCAAAGGAAACGCCTCAACCGCCTATCATCCCCAGACAGACGGACAAACCGAACGGGTGAATCAAGAAATTGAGAAGTACCTTCGCATGTTTGTCAATCATCTTCAAACCGACTGGGCGGAATGGCTTTCTCTCGCCGCATTCGCACACAACAATCGTGTACACTCCTCCACGGGCAAAAGCCCATTTGAAGTCAACTACGGCTTTAACCCGAACGTATTACCAGGAACAAAAACCACCACCCCTTTCCGTACCCCTGCCTCCGACTCCTTTGTCTCCAAAATGCAGGAAATCCATGTTACCGCCCAGAAGTCGCTCGAAAAGGCTGCGTCGCAAATGAAAATGCAATACGACAAAAACAAGCGCCCAGCCATCGAGTATAAAGTAGGCGACAAGGTCTGGCTTGACACAACCAACCTCCATCTTCCCCGACCAAAGAAAAAGCTTGACGATAAACGCACAGGCCCCTTTGAAATAAAAAGCAAAAAGGGCGCCTCAGCATACACTCTAAAGTTACCAGTCAACTGGAAAATCCACCCTACCTTCAACGAATCGCTACTCACCCCTTACATCCCGCCCGCATTCCCGAACCAAGAACAACCTCCTGCACCACCACCGGACCTGATTGACGGCGACGAACTCTACGAAGTCGAAAAGGTCTTAAACAGCAGGCAACGAAGTGTTCGAGGGAAACAGGGAGAACCATCAAGGATCGCAACGGATTACTTCGTTAAATGGAAGGGCTATGGACCAGAGTCAAACAGTTGGGTACGGGAAGGCGACATGGATGCCGACGAGTTGATCGAAGAATTCCTAGCAGAACATGTCGATGGAGTGGACACCAAAATCGTAACCCCGAACAAAGCCGTCACCATGATCCTAGATCACGAATATGACAGTAACGGCAATGTTCGATACCTCGTCCAACGATTAGATGGATTCCAAAAATGGGTCAAAGCCCTCAAACAGTACAACTTCGAGTGGCGCGAACTTCTACAAGACTACTGGAACAACGAGTCTGACGACGGAGAACCACCAATTGGGGATGAAGAACAGACCGATGACACGTATGGAGGAGAGGCCAGAGGAATGCACCAAGAAGACTTCCCAAACGACTGGAGCGGACCGTAGCGGCAGTCAGGACGCCTGCCTTAAGAAGGGGGTAATGTTACGATTTAACCACTTTTATTCTTTTTACTTACATAACCCGGGTCACCGGACCGTCCGGACCGCTTATCATACAGACACCGAGCAATGGCTTCGACACTACGCACTACATGGCGTAGTAGCCACTTCCACCTTGCACCTTATCGTGTGATAATGTGCCAGGTTGAAGTGTCTATGGCTTCGATATTGCGTGCTCAAGCTTTCCACTCTCACGAATGGTTTATATTTAGACCCTTACTTTTAGTATTTAAGTAGCTAAGCTCTCGCTAGATATACCCTAGCTTTGAGCTAACGTTTAATCTATACCGAAACTATCGCTTTATTCTATCGCTAAGTGCTAAGGACTTAAACCTTTACTCTCAATCGTCTAAAGAACTCAACGGTGACTGCCCGAACGCGAGACAGCCGTTGTTTATCTTTGATTGAAGTTCAGGTCTAACATCAATTCTCTTATCATTACATCAAATTAACCTCATTGTCGACTAGCCAAATAATAAAACAGCCGCTTGAAGGGTCAAATGGAAATTCGATCACTGAAAACAAGCTGGAAGTACGAATGACCGTCAAAGTGACACATACACCTTGACCGTACGGTTTGAGATCTTCCATGTTGTCATTTTTCTATATGTGTGTCCTTGTTCATTCTTGAATCTGACACTTGATTCTCACCTTGATCTATTATTGCAGATTGATACAAGGCTATAGAAAGCGGTTTCTGTCTGAGCGCCATATTGTGTGATGCATCGAGGATCTTAATCACAATATGATCATGCTGCGTCCCCCAATTGGAGTTTGAATTGCACTCTGTCTAAACCTGTTTCTTTGATGCCGCTAGTAATAGTAGGTAAGTAATTAGTGCCATCTTTCGTATCGATCAGCGCGCGCCTATATGACACCACGTGTACTACTCAATACACGGCGCTTGATCTGGTTGGTTGACGTCCTACCACCATGTCTCTTCTAGAATTACCCACAGAGCTGCTGGAGAAGATCGTTATTACCGTGAGCCAGAGTCCTGAGTTTTTTACTGAGTCTTATTCTTCTTTGTAGACCGATCCTCGTACCAATAGCGGTCGAGCAATCTGACTGACATGCAAAACTCTCTGCGATGTCGCCACACCTCTTGTTTTCGAACATCTCTATATCGATTTCACGAAGATTGAAAAGCACAATTATAATTCTGACGCAATCCGTTTCCTCATGGAGCTTTCACAGGGTCGACGATTGGCCAGATTTGTCCGATCTCTGTATTTCCTTACGTCCAGCGGCAGCCACAAGCCGAAATTCCGTCTTCGGGATGTGTTGTCCGTATGGAAGAACAAGAAAACATTTTTCGACATAGTAGGGATACTTATCTTGACTGCTGTTCAGCAGATGCGAGGTTTACGAGCGTTCCAGTGAGCATAGAAATTCTTCTCGAGTTCCTGGATATCCATTCAGTGATGCAGTTGGAGGAACCCTGATCGAGCGTGGATGTGGTCAGACATAATGCATCAAATGATCCTGACTTCGCTAAGCAATTTTCCTCATCTCGATTTCGTTTCGATATCAGCAGTCGGAATCAAGAACGACATCCCTTGCGCACCCTTCCATGATTTGACTGACCTGTTAATTCAGGGACGGAGTTCCCTAGATTACGCTCCTGCTATCATCGCCAACAGTCCGAGTCTGATCTCGTTCGAATTCATGATTAGTCCCCATGACTCTACTCCTCTACCGCCCTTTCCTGTACTCGCTCTTTTCAGTGCGTTCCCCAAAGGAACACATAGCTCTGTACAAGAGGTAATCCTTGCAGGCGGTGACCTCAGCCTGGAACCGTCAACCATTCCGGCTCTTATCCCACATTTTCGGAACTTGTCAGAATTCTTCGTGCCGGCTGGTTTCGGTGTTCCTGATGAGTTCTGGAACGCCTTGGTTGATGCACGAGTGCATCTTCGTTATGTGACATCACACGATTCACTCACCGATTCGTTCCTGAATTATCTCGGAGGTTATCACGGATTGAAGGAGTTACATCTGTGCCCTGTACCCGCAAATGCCCAAGGCGTACCGGACGCAATCCATACACGGTTCTTTTGTCATCACATTATCCCAGCACATGCGTCGAGTTTAACAAGTGTCGTGGTTCAATCGGAGTATGCAGGATCCTGGTGCTTTGACGTTCCCATACTCAAAGCTCTATTATTGTGTACCAACCTTGTATACATTGGCATCAGTGTCGACCAGGAAAGGGCTCAAGTAAAAGGCGATGAAAACGTCATTGTAAGTCTTCCTTTCGACTGTATCCCCTTCATAGATTTGACAAACGGCATACTTACAGACAAAATTAATGGAGAATGTTCAACATTGGCATTATCTGGAACATCTGAAAATCGGGACCCCTATATTCAACGATACCACAGTTCGTTCACCGAGTTCAAACGATTATAATCTCAAGAAGTATGTTTGTTCTGACATTGTGGTTTGCGCAACGAAATTCCAGTACACAGACCCAACTCCTCAGATGTTCAAGCTGAGGATTGATACAGATTCTCAATGGAATTTCCGGCTTCGCCTACGGGATTTTGAACCGCCGTTTTACA
The DNA here is from genome assembly GCA_022818075.1 of Armillaria altimontana. NCBI lineage: Eukaryota > Fungi > Basidiomycota > Agaricomycetes > Agaricales > Physalacriaceae > Armillaria > Armillaria altimontana. The sequence continues at coordinate 77,962 of JAIWYR010000053.1, read as the reverse complement.
CCTTTTTTCCATGCAGCCCTTATATAGAGAGGATTAGCATTTAGAAGTGGTGGCAGGATTTCCAGATACTTTACCTTGCGAGGACTCAGAACTGCTATGAGCTATGTTTTCAACGTGTCGCTATGCCAGTATACACACCCTACAAGTTGTATTTTATCTATAAAGTCACCATATCTGTCAGCGTAAATCATTTCATCAAGGTCTCAGAGAGCGACGAGCTGAACTTCTCAATGTTGGCAAAAATACTTGAATGCGGGAGCCTGGACGAACCAGATGCCTGCCAATATAACTATATAATGGTAGAAGATCCACCCAGAGAATCGCGACCTCAATTTGTTACCACCGTTCTGGAATATTTAGCGTATACGGTAAAATTGTGAAACAAGTTTTAGGCTGACGAAAATTGAATATTGACCATCGAGAACGACTCTAATCTCTGGCCAATAGCACTCATCTTGGAGAGTGTAAGCTGATCTTTTAAAACACGAGTTTATTGGTTTTTCTACACGGATGTATGAATCAGAAGTCCGGATGGTACCAATTTCTTTTCGCTCGAAGGATGATAAAGGTGTTATTTATTTATTTTAAATAAATATTTTGAAACGAAGCACGTGTATGTGATGTCACATCCATTTCGGTCTGCCGTTGCTCAATTCATTTCAACCACGATGTCCGACAACCACAACGACGACAACGGCGATGGTGGATCCACGCTTGGATAAAAACCCGTCAGAAACTCTTACCTCCAACTGCTGCGCCAACCTTCACTGACTATCAACAAGGACTCAAGCTCAAGTACAATGACGGCAATATTGACACACACGACGACATGGGTGACCTATGGACAGACGGGATGGCGTGTCGCGGCCCGGTCCTAGAGTACCTTGGCATAGGGCCTGCATCGTTGACGAGACATTGAATGAGGTGGGACGAGTGATATTGCCGGCGTTGACAACGACGACAAAGTTGTTGCACGTGCCTTCCAATCCTGGCGTCGTTGAGGATGTCGTCTTGGCTGTAAAGGATTTGCCTACTGAGGACAACCAAGGCGAACGCCATGCATCAAGTCTTGCGAAGCCGAGCTCCTGCTTTACCTTCACGCATCGCACACTGACAGCCGGAGCCAGTTGAAGATTATGGATTCTATACTGTTCGCGCCGCCACTAGGATTCGTACTCAGGATGAAGTAAAAGTCCAATTCAGAGAAGGAAGCTGGGATGGGCAGATATTGTTCCGTAAACAAGGTTCGTCGCTGTCGATTTCCTCGTCCTACTGTTCCTCACCTTGACCCTTGTAGATCCTGCGAATCATGCTTGAACGGGCAGTTTCTCCGCAGCTGCTGAAACGGGCGAAGTCGTGAATGCAATTAAAGGCGACGAAGGTTCGTCGACAGCATAATAATACTATGGTATGGGATCCTGTGTCAACGTTACCTTCATCGTCCTTATCTCGATTCCAGAGTCAGACAAGAAGATACGGAAGAATATAACCCCTCCGCAATCTACCTCCATCTCTCACTTCTGCTGGAGCAAGCCTTCCAGCGGGAGTGTGAGGTACCGCTCAATTTCCCTCCATCTGCGCCGATGCTTCCATCTATCATGCCTCTGCGTCTAACCTCGTCACGCGTCACTCGTGGAGATGGAGTCTTGTTTGTCAAGGCCCAATACCTTCATCCCCAACCCAACAGCGTACACTCATGGTTCGGACTGGCATTCATGTGCATAGCCGAAGCCTCAGAGCACTCCATACCAGGAAAACAGGAAGCGGAACCTTGGAGCTAACACCCACAAACTACTCCGAGGATGCACCACTTCCGAAGCTGAAGTGACTGCTTTCTCACCGACACTCCCATTCGCTCTCGGTTGCCGACAAACAGCCCAACAAGCATATCAACGTCGCAACCGCAAGCTGCTGATACGACAATCAAGTGTACATCATTCTATGTTATCGACGAGTCCAAATATTACGTTTCCACCATCTTCGCAACCGGCAGGCGTTGAGGCTTAGGCTTAGGCGCGGACGCAAGGACCGACGTATCTTGAGAATAGAAAAGAGCAGTACGCCCGGTTTTATGCACACTGGGATCGCAGGCTGCAGGAGGTTGTCATGGATGTGTTGCATGCGAGTGCCAGTGTTTTTGCTGAGGCCGGAGTGCAGCGGAGACCATTCATCCATTTTCTGACAATGTGATGATCATCGACGGAGAGAAAGAGAAGCACCAAGATGAAGACGACGTGGAACTCCCCCTCTACCTGCACTTTGCTACGTAGAAGAAAGACATCAGAAAACTCTCGGTAATGCCAGGTTAGTAAAATTTTCTGATTACTTCTTCGTTCTTTTCCACTCTTTTTGCAGACGTATGTCCGTGCGGTGGATACCTATGTCCATACGTCTTGTTCAAATTGGGCACATCCACTGACCACGTTTTATTTTGTTCTACAGGCTACTATTGCCCTCTAAATTTTGAACTGCTGATATATTGACCGCCTTTTCCGACAGTATGCTCCTGTCCATCCTCATCCAATCTCCAATACAACTTTGAGGATAAGGGAAGGAGGTACACTTCTGGCTGCAAGAGCCGAGCGGTGTATATGAAGTGCGCCGTTTGCAGTTTCTCAAAGGTGATGCTTCTCATGACGGATCTTCGTTTCCATCAAAAGAGAAGGACAAAGACGCGGATAGCTTGGAGAAGGTCGAACTACCCCGTGCTTGGTGGGAGGACATAGGCAAGAGATTGACGGAGGTGGACGACGATGAGGTGGGTGTTGTCCGATTTTTTCTTTCACAGCGTGGAACTCTTTCCTTCGAGGAACCCGTTCCCGCATCTCTATTTCTTCCTTCTGAATCCTCGCTAATAATGAACCGTTTTTAGAGCACGGGTTGACCCGGTCGAAGGCTCTTCCCAGAGTGCCTACTGCGTGGGTTCATTATGATAATACCCGGTCCGAGGAACGGGTATCAGTTGATGGACGACCAGCGGTGACACTGGCGAAAGACGACGAGGCACTTGGATACGTCCCTGCCGAAACCAAGAAATCTATATCGGACCTTCGGCAGCACTCCATCGGAAATCGCAGGCATTCTGCGCGGAGCTAGGCGGTAGGCTCAATGATGCTTCCTTCAAGGGGGTGACGGGGCGCTTGAGGTTAGGTGTCCGCGAAAGACGGAGAGAAGGATGGGACCAGAAAAGGCATCCTGCCAGTGGTGCGAGCGATACTGTTTCTAAAGAGGAAGGAGCAGATGCGGACGTTGCACACGCACTATCACTAAAGGACACCCTTGAAGTGGAACGAGAAGGCTCGCTCTTTGCAATTGCAAAGAGTGTTCGCCTCCTCGGTGGCGCTGCAGGCATTGACGAACGCCCACGTGTGAGATGTGAGATGCCAGTGAAAGGGACAGGCAGAGTGGTGAAGGACGGTGTATTATGCTTCAGAATTCGAGGAGCTAAGGAGGCGCTATGTGGGTAGTAGGGCGAGGCGGCGGTCATAGCCGAATATGTCAAGAGCCTGCACCGGACGGATGGGTGGGATGCACAAAAAGGCAAGAGTCGCGTTGGGTTCTGGTGCACAGCTGACAGGCAGTATATCATGAAAGAGCTGGTCGTAGGTGGACGTTGGCTCTGTGAGTATACCCATACATCCTCTGAAGGATCGAACTCATAGTTTGTTCGTGCAGACAGGCTCTTCTCTCCCTGCGCCGGAGCACTTTCTTTCATCAACGGTGCCTCAGAACAAGACAGTACGATGGTGGAGATGCTGGGCGTGTACTCCGTCGATAGGATAGGTGGGGAATGAGCTGAATTGGTTGTGATGGAGAACCTTTTCTATGGTTACGCGGGTGGGCTTAGGCTGTTTGATCTGAATGGAATGAAGGGTCGAAATTCGAAGCCCGTCGTGACATTGGAGGAAGATGCCGCTGATGGTAAATAACAATATAAGTGACGGACGATAAAGGCAGGATGCTCTTTGATGGGGATTGACAGCGTGAAAAGATCATTCTGATTAACCGCTCTCGAAAATGCTGAGGGAGGCGATACAGAGGGATGCAGAGTTTTGACGAAGGATAATTTCACGCGCTATTCGCTCCTTGTGGTGATTGGCGAAGGGTCGGAGCGACTCTTGATGGTTTCCTTGCTCGATATGATGGGTCCGTTTCGTTCGTGATATCTCTAAGATCGCTCGCTGACAATATTTCAGGTAGCTATACGTTTGCAAAGACTATCAAATCTTTGCAAAGCGAAACCTCAACCTACCCGGCCGTGAGAGGGGCGAGGTCATGGTTATTCCGCCCAAGGATCCCGAAGAGAGGTTCATTAAAGCCGTAGATAGGCATTTCCCGCGATTGCAGGTCAATAGTTCTGCAGTATATTGTAGAAGGCGGTGCTATAAGGCGCCACTCAGAACTTGTAGAGATATTCAATGATAAAGATCAATACGGACTTCATAAGTGTGGGTGTAGAATGGCATCTATTGAACGATGTTTTGATTGCTCGTACCTGTGATAGCCGGTACTGGCAAATGTTGAGCCTATGCAAAGAAAGGACCGCGCGTGGACAGTGTAAATTGCATAGCGACATATTCAAAATGTACTATATAGCTCATATCACTACTAGTCGTAATCGTGAAAACTTAGAATAGCAAAATTTCTCCCCATTGCTCTAATACTTTGCGCGTATTCCATAGCACGTGTATCCGCCTCCGAGACGTGTAACGATGTGAATTTATATATCCGAGATTTGCGATCTTGTCGTCGAAGCTGAAGACCATATACAGAATCTGTATGGATCTGGAGCTTGAGCATCTGAGCGGTGGGGTCTCTGCACTGGAAATTCGTGACACAGCACGTAATGTCAACGGAAATCTCCTCCATAGAGCGTTGCTCAATGGGACTTCCTGGACTGACCACTGTCATACGAATAGGTATTGCCGCACCTACGTCCAGTGTTTCCAGAAAATTCCAGTGTCGCAGATTGTTCAGTAACTTTGTCTATAAATATGGCTCGTCAAATCAATGAAAAAGAGACACCATTGAAAGGAGGACTTACGATGATGTTGTCATCCTGTTTCACTTGTGCCCTCTCCTTGTCAACACATATACCGATGTACACAAGATTGGTGCAGAATGATAAAACCTCGAGCATGGGAGCATCAAAGCACCAGTATCCTGCGTATTCGGGTTGAAGCAGGACAACTGTTAAACTCTCCGAGTTCATCATGATGATATTAGAAAGAAAGAATTGTGCACGCTGTTCGTCCTGTTCGTCAAAGGCGTTTCTTCGCCCCAATCGCAGATGAACCTCTTTTAATTCACGACAGGCTCCGAGATAATTCAGGAAAGAATTATCCAGTTCGAAACACCTTTTCCATACACTGCGATGGAGGAACACCCCTGCGTCACGCAAGGCAATCCAGAACTCGCCGGGAACGTCAAAGCCTAATGGCACGTGGAATTCCGATAGGTTCCGCAAATGTAGGACGAGGGCGGGAACGGTTGATGGATCCAGACTGAAGGTTCGGCCTGAGAGCATGACTTGTTGCACAGAGCTATATGTGCCATTGGGGAACGCACCGAACAGAGAGAGCACAGGAAAGGACGATGTTGAGGGAAAGAAGTCCCTGATAATTTCGAGTCTGAATAAATTGGGACTGTTGGCGATGATGGCGGGAGCATAATCCAAGGAGCCGCTCCCTCTAATGGTCAGATGGGTCAAGCCATGGAAGGGCGCGCAAGGGATATCCTGCTTGATTCCAGATGATAATATCGAAACGAAACGGATATGAGGACGATCGCTAAGTGAATGGATAATTTGATTCATTATCTTTGGCCGCAGCACTGCGTTTCCCATAGTCCTCCAGCTGCAACGCTGAATATATATCCAGAAAGTCGATAGGAATTGTACTCACTGGAGCTTTTCCAAAGCTTCCATCTGTGGGACAGCAGCCAAAATAAGCTTCCCTAGGGTCCCATAAAATGTGTCTCTGTTCTTCAATAACGACTCTAACACATCCCGAAGACCCTTGGGATTTGACTCAGAGTCGGTGAAGAATGTACGGAAGTACAATGCTCGGATGAATCTGGCCAATCGTCGTCCCTTTGAAAGCTCACTGAGAAAGCAGATTGCGTGAGATTTGTCCCCTTCCATCCTCGTGAAATTTATATAGAACTTTTCAAAGACAAGCGGTGTGGCGGCATCGCACAGTTTTTTGCACGTCAGTCGGATCGCTAGGCGACTGCCGGTGCGAGGATCAGTCTACAATAAAGATTAAGACGCAATAAACTGCTCAGAACTCTAGCTCACGTTGATAACGATCTTTTCCAGTACCTTGTCAGGTAAACCCAAGAGCGACATCAAGTTCAATGGCAAGAGATCCGATAGGCGCCGGCCAGGATCACCTGGTTGATTTAGGGCAAGCACGACTTTCCATCAGCGCTCATGAATTATGTCAGTCAGATTGCTTCTCTGCTACCCTTGGCCTGTAAAGAAAAATAAGATACAATAAACCGGTCAGAACTCTAGCTCACGCTGATAATATTTTCCAGTAGCTCTGCAGGTAACACGAGGAGCGACATGATGGATGTTAAGTGGCAGGAGATTCGACTCGGAGCAGCGAGCCCGGAATAGGCGCACGCCGGGATGATTTAGGGCGGGCAAGATTTGACCTTTGCGCTCATGAGATCGAAGAAGTGGAAGCGAACCTAATCTTACTAGCGCGAAAGGGCTGATCTCCTTTGCATAAAATAACCCCAAGGATCGACATCCACATTTCTACTTGATTCAGGGTCGAAGGGTCATGGGTTGGTGGATTTGATCAACTGTCGTTGATGTCACTTCGTCCCATCCACCTCTTGTACTGTTCTTCTATTGCTTGCACGATGCATGTATGATAGCTATTACTGCAAAATGACGGGAATATGCAACCAGAATGCTGCTTTCATTCGGTAATATTGCGTAATTGTCTATCCAAATTATGACACCTATCACTACTCTGCTTATTCACCCCCTCCTGGCATGCCTAACAGCGTAAAAAGGCAACTTCATGAATGTATACACCCGAGATTTAGGATCTTGCTGTCGAAGCTGAAGGTCAAGCGCAAAGCTCGTATATATCTGCAGCCTGAACATCTGAGGGGTCGGGTCTATGCACTTGAAAGCCATAAGACAATGTGTGATTTCATCACGAACATTCATCGTGGGAATTACGAAGGCAGTAAAGCCAGGAGGCGGAAAGGTAGTGAACGTAGGGATTTCCCCAATGTCTAGTGTTTCCAGATGATGCCAATGATGCAGATTCCCCAATAACATTGTCTATAAAGCACCATCAAATTTTAGTCGGACGCAGTTGAAAAGAACACTTACAATGACGTTGTCGACAAGTCTCACTCTTGACCTCTGTCCATCAACACTTATACCAATAGACGCAAGATTGGTGCACAGTAACAGAGCTTCAAGCATGGGAACATCGAAACACCAGCATCCTGCATATTCAACTTGAATTGCGACACTTATTAGACTCCGTGAGTGCATCGGAATGATGCGACGAAGGAAGACTCCCGCATGGTATTCGTCCAGTACGTCTCGGGCGTTTATGTCCCCCATCTGCAGATGTAACTCCTTCAATCCACGATAGCCTGCGAGATAATCCAGAAACGAATCAGACAGTGCCAAATGCCTTCCTGATGATACATAACGGAGGAACACCTTTGCGTCAAGCAAGGCAATCCAGAACACATTGGGAATTTTAATGTCATCCGGAATGCGGAAATTTGTTAAGTTCCGAAAATGTGGGATCAGAGCAGGAACGGTTGATGGCTCCAGATTAAGGTGAGTTCCTGAGAGGCTCAATGTTCGGATAGAGCTATGCGTTCCTTCTGAGAACGCACCGAAGAGAGAGATCACAGGAAAGCGTGGTGGAGAAGGACGAACATAGCAATAGATTTGGATCACTTCAAGGCGGAATAGATTGGGACTGTTAGCAATGATGGTCGGAGCGTAATCCAAGGAGCCATCTCCGTACATGATCAGATGAGTTAAACCACGGAAATGCGCCTAAGAGACATTCTGCTCGATTTGAAGCAGTGATATCGAAACAAAGTGAAGATGAGGGTGATTGCTTAGCGAGTGGACGATTTGATCAATTACACTCGAACGGATCACTACTCTTCCTTGCGTCTTCCAACTGTAACACTGAATAGATATCCAGGGACTTGACAGGGATTTTATTACTCACTGGAACTCTTGCAAAGCTTGCATCTGCGAAACAGCAGCCAACATGAGCTTCCCTATGTCCTTGTTCCTTGACAATGATATCGTATGTCGAAGACCTTCCAAGAAGTTTGGCTTGAAGTTATGGTCATAGGATATGCTATGCAAGCGCAAGACTTGGACGAATCTGCCTAATCTTTGTCCCTGTGAAAGCTCCTTGAGAAAGGCGATTGCGTGGGATTTATCCCCTTCCATCTTCTTCAAATTTATACACAAGTGTTTGAAAACAAAAGGTGTGGTGACGTCGCAGAGAGTTCTGCAAGTCAATTGGATCACTGGATGCCAGCTATTACCATAGGAAGGAGGGACCTATAAAGAAGAGTAAGGTAGAGCAGACAACTTAGGACTCTTGCTCACGCAGGCAACAATCTTTTCGAGTAGCTCTGCAGGTAATACCAGGAGCGACATGGCAGGAGATCCGAAGTTTCAGTCAAGGGCGCTCGCCGGATTTAGGGGCTGATTTAGGGCAAGGCTTGGGATCGACATCCGCAATTCAGGGACTTCGGATTTGATCGGCCGTAGTCATTTCGTCCCGTCTACCGTAACCTCGACACCTCCTGCCAACTGCGAGTGCTTTTCTCGAACTAACATGCACTTGAAACTACACCTTGAACGAGCTTGATCTTTCCGGAATCTGGACAGTGGCTACTTGGTCGCTACGACCCCGACTGCCTATTTCACATGCTCTTGTAATTTGTGCAGAAGTCGCAGGGTCATAATTGCCTGGTAACGTCACGGTCATGCCCTATTGTCAACTCTGCTATGCAGCGACCTTCAGATTCTGGATGTCTGGAGTCCGCGGATTTTTCCTAGCCTTTACAGCGCGTTGGTTCCACCCGAAAGGCCAGCTCTTCCTCCCTCTAGGTTTTGGAGACCAATGACAGTCTTCATCTGCCCTCGAACAAGCACGTTTTTTGGCCTTGTGGCTGTGTTAAATCTTTGAGCCACTAGATCAAAGAGTCTTTGTCTCGAGGAATTATGGAAACATGGTTAATCCTTATTGTATTCCGAAGGTCTTTGTTCCGCGATGAGCCTGAACCCCAAGTCAAGGAACGCCACTACGCGTAGCATGCGTATATAAAAGGATCCACCGCGGACATCTTCATTAGCTCCTCGACAATTTTCGTCCCTCGCATTCAATCTTATACAGCATCATGGGACTCACTGCAGAACAGGTTTGTCGATATATTTCGCGCCTGTGCTATTGTCACTAATGTCAATCCTCTCTTTCGGCTACAGAATCAACAGGAACAGTATAGTTGCGACAAATGCGACTTGAAATTCCAAAACAGCACTGGGCTCTCAAATCATCGAAAGTTTTCCGAAGTCCACGCCGACACGTGAGTTTGCTTTCATCTTTCATCTTTTCCAGAGCTGATGGCCGGAATTAGAACCAACCAGCAGCTCGAATCGCCGTCGTCGTCGTAAGTGCTCCTGCTAGCGGATACAGTATCTTGAAGATCTAACATGTTCTCGTAGCGCTGTACGGGGTCAGGATGAGCCTATAGCAGAGTCAGACATGACCTCCGCCTTTCCAGATTCAACAATGGAAGCACCATCCGACCCTTTGCTTGACGAACTTATCTTTTCGGAATGGAACGATGAGTTTATTCAAAAGCACTTTCCTGCTCTATACGCCGCGGGTATTCGCTATATCCCCGAACCGCCAGGGATGTCTGAGGATTTCTGGTTTTTCCTCCTGTCATCTTCTCCGGATTTTAGTGAAAATGGCTACGAATCATTCGTCCACTCTTCTGTCGATTTTCCTGCGTCGGTCGCCAGCGTCGATGAGGATGCGTCAACAATGCAATGAAATAGTTCTGGATTGAAGGTTGTCTCATTATAGCTTGATGATTCTTATATCGCCCAAGTTTTCCTCATTTCGGATCGTGTAAATTAGAAGCTCCGGATATCATCTTCTTGTACTTTATAATAGTAGAATGCGAACGTGTCTGTCTACACTCTGTTGATGAGATAGCACGCATGAAATCAGGTCATTGAATAACGTATTCAATAAAACTTCTCGTGAAACTGTATGTAAAGGGGGTATCGAAATTTAAACACCCAAACGATGCTGTAGCCTTAGGGCAGTACAGGAGAAAGACGTCCATAGCCGCTCTCAGTTCAGAGGCCTTGACCCTAAAGCACCATCGCACCAGCAAACACAACAATGATACCCGGCAACATTTTATTCTCATTCGAGAAATTTAAAGCAGCATTGGCTACCTCGGTGAGGGCCGCGCCAGCGGTGCCACTGCCTTTGATTCTGCTAGGTCAGAATCATAGTGCGGAGGTTTTGACAGTTGCCCGCTGAGGCCTCGCTGAGGGCTAAGACCTGGGCCTGAGGGCTGAAATTTAAAAGCATGGGCATTGCCGGTGGCAAGGGAACACCATTCAGTTGGCAAAGTTCGGCACCTGGAAAGAGAAAGGGTAAACTCGGCCTTGCAAGCGAACGATGCCGCGCAAGCCGTCGTAGTAATTGAATTATAAATAACAGTAAATAACGCGAAGAAATGAGCCACGGGATCAACGACGCGCTTCGTAGTCACGCAAGTCACATCATACCTTCTCCTTTTCCTTCCTACCACCACTACGTTTTCCACCTCTTCTTGCCACTGCGACATGTCGAGACGACAAACCATGTCTTGCTCCTGTACTCAATCACTCAGCTCCATCCAAGAGGAGCCTGAAGATCTCGAGGACCGCGGGCGAGCCTTTGAGTCTGACGACGACTTGCTAGAGTCTGGTACCAGCAAATTTCCCTCACCAATGACGCAAATGTCTTCGACGCGGACGACGCCCGAGCCCGACGAGTTTTCCAACACGCTCCAGTCCCGACTTCTCGATATGGAAGCAAAACGCCAAGGATTTCGTACCTCCTGGATTCGGCAGTCATCCACTATTCGCTCCTTCTCTGGGGTTTCTCACACTTCTTCCACTCTGGGCCTGAACCGAACACGATCTTCCTCCTCATCGACGAGCTTGGACTCTGATTTCTTTTTCTCGCCCGACTCAGAAGATAGAATGATGCCAACGGTTCATTCCATGCGACAGGGAGAACGTAATTCAAAGCGACGGCGAGACGACTCTCTTGATAACATTCGTAGTTCCAAAAGGACTCGAAACAACAGCAACGGGTATGTTTACTCTTCTGTTTCTTTCCTCTTATTGACGCCTTCTGCATCAGATACTCCGACTCCACCGATGAAATAACTCCCCTGTACGTGAATCAATGCTTTTAAAAAATCTATCTCATAACTGGATGAAGGCATCGAGGTTTAAAACGCTCACGTTCTGGACGACATCGTGATACGCCTTCTCCGAAGAAAAAGCCCCGACTAACTCACCGGTCATACTCAGCCTCACAACCAGCAAGCCTACGACGTGCACAGTCACTCCGAACCGATTTTCCTTCCTGCTCATCCAACGGCTCCAGTTCTAGCTCAAGCACGCACGTCCGTTTCGTGTACTCTCCTCATGTAGAAACCGAACTGACCGATTTTTAGACGCGCATAATCACACCGACAGGTACATTTCGTATTCCTCGCCTCGGTCAGTCAAGCCCAGATGCCGCCTGGATACCGACTGCCCCGTCGACACCAGACCCGCCTCCTGTACCGAAGAAGAACAATAACGCGCATCTACCGCCCGAATGGTTTCTTCCTCTGAGGCTCAGTCCCGTTCATTCTTTGTCGAGGAATCCTGTACCTATTATCGCTCCGCCATCAAATCATGCAGCAGTTCCTCCTTTGTCGCTCGAGGCCCAGGCTAAACGTCGGTTACAGCTTTACGTATCGAGGGAACGTCAGTGTCGTCAATCATGGGAATTAGGATGCCGGAAAGAGTGTACCCTCGAAGACTGGGAAGATGCGATCGGCGTAGGCCAGAAGTTTCGGCGGGAAGTTGTAGAGTGGATTCTCGAGGTATGATAACTTATTGCTGGTGTATGCGTTTTTGCTGATGCTTCATAGGCCACCCTACGACGTCAAGACGGTAAGGACCTACACGACCAACTGACAACTGTCTCTACTTCAAGAGAGACCCGGTTTCATGCCGCGTATCTCTTCCTTCTGTTCTTCTTCTGTTCTGGTGGGGCGGCAGGAAATGACTGGGACGGCTTCGAAGATATGGTATGGGATATGGCTGTCGGTGCCGTCGCCGTTAGTGTCAAGGTGATGTTCCTGTATTCTCGTTTATTGCCGGTTACTGATACCCTGCTCTAGTATCACCGGGACTTTCTCCCGCCCCTACTCCCTATATATGCTCCTAGCTTCCAGGCGCTCGCTCCGCATGAGATGGGGTTCGACGAGTTGGAGGTACGTATCCTCCCATTCTTTTATTGTTGCATGCTGATCTTCGTTATAGGATGCTCAAGTCGACCTTCTATCTGCTCTAGGTTACGTCCTCGGCGGAACACCAGTGGGCGTCCTCGACGAGCTATGGGAAGCTCTGCCCTCGCTACACGAGTTATTCCCTTCGTATCCGGACGACTGTGGGGAGTGGGACCTGGTGCTGCGAGAGACCTGGAGGTCGTTGATGATTTGTATACTAGGTTCGTTTCTCCTTCCTTTATCAACTATAAAGCTAACACTGCCATCTCTCTAGAGCCTGACATCTTGAGCTTCTCGATATCTCTGCTTTCGGCTGCAGCGGTAAGCGAGGCCATTTTGGATGTTCTGTTGCACCGGAAAGTCCGCAATCATGACCTTCCGAGAGAAGAGGAAGCTGAGGGCGTGCTGTTAGACATCCAGAGTGTTCTGGGGATCGGAGAGGTTGGTTTTCGTCAGTCGAACCTGAGTTTCTTACTGACGAGAACACAGGTGGAAATGCTTGAATGCCGGAAGTGGATTGTGGGTGTGAAGAGGGACTGGTGCGTGTTGTAGAGGAATTGCTATTGCTTGCTTTTTTCGGGGACATTTGCGCGCTTAATGGAAAGGATTGCTAGAGTGTTCGATGTTGTACTTGTATTGTAATGTTATAGAGCGCTTTGTATCTTTGCTATAGAAGTATGTAGGACCTTGGTTGCTATTCACGGTAGTCGCCAAATTCGAAACGACGGCAACGGCGCGTCGCGTCTCAAGGTTCTCCTTGTTTGGGCCATTTGTTTTTGTCCCATTTTTTTTTGTATGTATATTCTTGCGAGCAGCGCCGTTTCCTTCACCCTCTCACACCCTGTATCGTACGCGAGACATCGAATTTTCGCCCGCCAATCTCCCTCTTAGACTGACGATTATTACTACTCCATTACATTTCATGTACTTCCGTAGCTGGCTTGTAAGCTAACTACAGAACCAGCTGTCCCCTTGCAGGCACCCAGGAACTCGGTGTCTCTCACCACCATCTTCATTGATTCCGCGCCCCACCTTTATCATGCTCGCTGCCGTCTCAGAAATTCGTGCTATGATCGATATCCTTGATTATTCACGATATCCAGCCAAGAGGATCACTGCCGTCATACCTGCCCCGGGTAAACGGCATCTGACCCTGATCTGTCATGTTAAATACAGGCTGCCCCCCAACTGCCTCCATCTCTTTTACCCTCCAATGTCTTCACTCAAACCTCTTTTTATTGTCGCTGGAGTAGGTAACTCTACCGATACTGGGGCCGCTGCTGCGTACGTATACCCCCAAGGTACCCCGCAGCTTGTACTCAATGGTTTACAGCCGTCTTTTCGCCAAGAATGGATACTCAGTCGCGCTGATTTCGCGCGCCCGTAGCGGCGGTGGTCTGGATGCACTGGCAGAAGAAATCTCAGAAGCTGGCGGAACAGTGAGTCTGTCGCCCGATTTTTGTAGCTCCGTCGTGCTAAGACATAGGTGAAACAGGCGAAGGCATTCTCCATTCCCTCGTACAAACCTGCATCTATTACCTCGGCTTTCGAGTCAATCGACTCGTATTATCCTGCTTCACAATACGCCTTGCGAGCCGCGCTCTTCAACGTCGGCCATGCGGTCTGGAAGTCGTTTTTGGAGACTACGGAGGAAGAAATTCTGGAGACGCTCGATACTAACGTCGTAGCTGCTTTCTCGTTCTCCAAGAACGTCGTCAATAGGCTGCTGAGTACCGAGCCAGACGACAAGGTTGGTAGGGGAACGCTCATATTCACTGGAGCTACAGCAAGTTTGAGGGGGAATCGAACGACGAGCGCGTTTGCTGCTGCGAAACACGGTACCAGAGCCCTTTCGCAGAGCCTGGCAAAAGAGTTTGGTCCGAGAGATGGGATTCATGTACGTGTTTGTTGCATGGCCATCCTTGTGCGCTCTTGACTTTCGCTTTTCAGGTCGCACATGTGGGTATCTACCTGATTTCGCAGAAAGTGTCCTTTATTAATTTTAATTCGAATACACGCAGGCTATTATAGATGGACGTACGTGTTCTCTCATTTCTAGGTGTGCGAGTCACTTATGGATTACCAGTCATCAAAACTGGATCCGCTGTCGAGCGCAACGGCGAACAGATGATCGGGCTCAACCCGGACAGTATCGCCAAAGTGCGCTTTTCCGATTACTGGATTTATCCCCCCGCTGACCCTATCCTGTACAGGCGTACCTCAATCTTGCGCAACAGGAAAAAACAGCGTGGACATGGGAATTGGACCGTAAGCAGAATAAGTTCAGTCATGCTTCGACATCTAATCATGAACGATAATCAGTGCGTCCTGCTGAGGAGCAGTGGTAATGGGAGGGTGGCCGCAATTCAAAGCTCGCTATGACTAACTGACATGAACGTTTGATTCTGAATGCGTGTTTCAATCTTTCTGTGAATATTGTACAATAGCCTTTCCGTAATATTTCGTTGCTTCAAATTTAAGTGAGCCTCTTGCAATAATCAGGATTACCTGTCGGATTCTGGAGGGTATTATCAGCGTACCAACGAGTGTCATTGCATTTGGACCACATACCAACGCCCAATTGGGCATGTTGACCACCGTACCGGAACCACCTCCAACGGCGAACGTAAAGACAAACACCATAACCTGCAGCCGGTCAGTGAATATAGCTCATGATAGCTAACCAGACAGACGTACCTGCGTGCCACCGTCCAACGCCGCGGACATGAGGAAGTTGTATTTTCTGAACCATCCGGGACGGTATCGCCGGAGATAATACTGCGAGAACACTGCCAAGCAGAAGGTCGTGAATACAGATGTGTTGATCCCGACACTAAGATATCCGAGCGTCCCTAGAAAAAGCATTAGATGATTAGACCCATAACGCAAAAGTATCTCACAGCAAAGGATAGGCGTCACGACGTGATTGGCGCCTAATTTTGGATATCGACGATGGATAAGCCAGAATGGGATGGGCACCGCGAGGCCGATCAGAATGGATAATGGTACAATCTATCGGCGCGTGAGATTAGCAGATATATAGGCTTGCAGAGCACTCACACCGTATCGACCACTCGGAGAATAGAGCTCTTTGCCTAGTGCTCCCCAAGATACGGCGTCGCTGTTAAAGGACTGTTTTTCCCAAGCTCAGTGTCTGTATCTATCGGGTCATTGATAGAGCTGTACCTGGACCTGCTGACCGGACCACTATACTGTGCATTAATAGACGGATCTCGCTGTGACGACAAAATGGGGTGACGTACCACATTGTTTCCTTGCACGTCGAGGAGTATTTCCCGGTGGGCTGCAATGATAACTTTCATAATGACGTAGTTCAAGAGACCGCCCTGTTGCCATGGTCAATGAGACCGAGGTCCAGGACGATGTGACCAAGAATTGCGTACCACGACTGTTCCAGCTGCTTGAACCGCGAAAGTGACGCGAGGAGGTAGTTTAGTGTATTGTCCCTTTAAGAGAGGTAAGACGGGACGGAAATCATCGAGGGTGGGCCCACCATTTTGAGATCTCTGATGAGCCCACGAGCTTGACTGAGGGTGTTGGAGCCGTAGAGCGTGAAATACATGTTTGTCTGAGGACTTCCGGGCATCATCGATGCGCCAATGATCTACGACATAGAGATGAGGCTTAATACATAGATGACTGATGCAGACGACGCACTTGGACAAGACTCTGGATATCCGGCACGAAGCCGGTGATTGCGTATACTGTAACGACGAAGGGGAGGAACACGGCCGAGATGATGATCGCTAGAGAAAGTCGTATAGCATGACTGCAAGCAATTGGAGATAAATCACGTACCGACAATCAAACCCCACCACGGAAGTCCGGAGTCACTGGTGTACACGGTAGCCATAGCCATGGCGAAGCTTCCCAAGAAGATGGCTATGTACCACCACATCGGGACCTCGCGGTATACCTTCATCTTCTCCAAGTGGGGATCGTAACTTTCGCCGTTCTAGGTGCGCTGTCAGAAAACTGAAGAGACGGGATGCTAGGGTTTGCTACCTTATATTTCTTGATGACCTCGATGATATCCTTACCGTACCACAACACGACGTGCATGACTGTCGCGCCGATGGCTAGGTTGTTGCCGATCTTTGTGAGGACTTGAGAGCTAGCGAACCATGGGAGACCCTGAGATAATTCAATCACAAGATCAACAATAGCCTGAAAGAGGATCACCTGGACCGCCAATTTCGCCGGGTCCAATCTAAGGTCTTCGTTCAGAATGCTGAGCTGATCGTACAGCGTTCCGTTCTCGTAGAAAAGTGCCTGCGATAGGAACGGGAAATTCTGGCCGCTCCAGGTGTTCCGAGCGTAGCAGGCACAAAAGGCAATTCTACATGGAAGAGCGGTCAATTATGTTTACCCGTCCGAAAGAAGATGATGCTAACATGCAGATCATTGTTCCGAAATATAGTGATAGTTGCGTCGAGATAGGCGTGAACCTGATCCATGTAAATATCGAGCTGATATTTTGAAGTAATGGAAGACGTACAATGCGCCCATGCTGCCTCCACCGGAACCTACATAGTTCCAATCGAAACACATGGCAAACATCCCAAGTCCTTCATTGCCCGCAGCGCCACCTGTTCAGCCTGTATCAGAACAATTCTGTTATGAAAATCGATCCTCCCTTACCGAAAATCCTCGTAAACCAAGCACTGTCCCTCTTCGCTAAACAAGCGATACTGATCCCCGTCAGGGTCGGGGCTATATACTCTGGGAACCATTCCCAGACAAAGATTGCAATGAAGATACTCCAAAAGAACCGGACACGCTTCTTCTGGAGAAAAATCTTCTTGCCTCTGTGGAGGGCATCGAACAGCTGTACGGTGGGGAGTAGGTTGGGGAAGACAATGTAAGTGGGGTAGACAAGGAATGAACGCATTATGCCGCCTAGTCCGTATCCGATGAGTTGGCTTCCAATGAGAGTGAAGATGCCCACTGCGGCATTGGGCTACGAATCCATTAGACGATGACAGTCTGCTTGGCGGATTGATATTGCGTACCTGAATGTTGTAGTACAAGTCATCTGCGGCAAATATGCTGATGGCGAGGGCGGATTCCGCTGCGGTTGTAGAGAAGATGGTTGTTGCAACATGTTCCTTGATATCTGAGAGATATTTAGTCTAAGCGTGCCAAGATAATCCAAGCAAAGTCACTTACTGAAAGGACCAGGATTCATGAATCTCCAAAAAGCAGTATCCCTTGTCTTGAGGCTCTCAATAGGATTTCCCGGCCCGGGTATGATGGTTTCCAGAGCGATGCCAAGTATGTATCCTAGGATTTGAAGAAACAACTGTGAAACGAACACTGTTTGCGGCCGGAAGTACTAAGCTGCGTCAGGTACACATTGTCACAGCGTCGAGGCAGCCCTTACAAATATCTGGCCAAGAACGGCACCGAAGCATGACAGCCCGATACCGAGGAACCACATGCGAAATGTGGATGCTGGAAGGGTAGGGTCGTCCTCTAGGGAGATAAGACGGGTGGCGACGTCCATGTCGGTTTCTGTATAATCTAGTTAGACCTTGAACAGTGGTAAAGAAAGAGGGATACCAATGGGACGCTCCTTCCCGTCTTCACCCATATCGATGACGCGCAAGTCGTCGTAGACATCTCCTTGGAAAGAGACATCGGTGACTACATCAGCTGAAGCCCTCTTCTCGTCGATAGGGGAGCCCTTTTCGTCCGAGTGAAAGGATCGGCTGCGTTCAGTACCAAAAGACTCCATGGGTGAACGACTGATAGCGTCTGTCGACAGAGTATATATAGGATATTGGAATGGCTGGTCTCCATTCCTGCTGCAGTGGGAGCGTATGCCTTAAAGGAATATCGGCTATACATGGAACACCGTCATATTGCATCCGCTTCCGTGAGGAGATGAATGGTTGAGAACCCCGAGGGTAGTAGATTCTCAGGCGTTGTGTGAATTTCTCGCAGCGTGTGCGCAAAAGCTCCATATAGCGATATAATTTAGAAAGGGGGTATGTTTATCGAAATGCATCGCATGTGGACCTCAACGCATGCAATAGCGAGATCTACAGCATACGTACGCGAAGCTGCCTGCATTTACAGTCTTTCAGTCCGTTCTAACCTCTACTGATGCATACAGAAACCAAGTAAACTTACGATTGCGTCAGTACGAGGCGACAGGTGAACCTTCGCGATTTGTTTTGGAAAAATATGTCCGCAAACTTGAAAGGAATCAGCGAAGAACCGACAGATTAAGTTGGAGCGTAAACTTCTCAAACTTTTTTCTTACAGCTGTCATGATCTTTGCGTCCCCTCTTTTTGGACGGCTACGGTACTCCCATTCTAAGCGTTGAAGGCCTGAACAGGACCTGAAGGTTTGGCTCTGAAATTGCACAGAGGGTGTAATTTTCGTGTGTTGAGCAGAATGATATACCACGGGAGATGCGGAGTTACAATATAAACGCAAAGGGGCGAGGAGTCTTGCGTATCGAGAGATTTCAGCCAATCTTGACTGTAGCAAGAATGTCGTGGTCCGTAGTCAGTTACGATCTTTTGGTCACGATGTGACTAGAGTCACCCGGTCCGAGGAGCCAGCGGTTAGTAGCGGCTTTTTGCCGCCCGAAGTTCAATTGTACTTTGATTGTACTTCTCTCCGTGTTCATCATTTCTTGATCATCTCTAACGAGCACGCGAACTTAAAGTTTCGAAATTTCAGAGGTCCCGACTTGACAGCATGTGTTTCTTACTCCGAGCCAACACTCCTGACGGTTGATTAGTGCGCACTAGTAAAAATCAAGGGCTTCAACGGGTTCTATATCATCGTGCCCCTCTAACATTATCCAGAGCCATGTCAAAGTGTGGGCTAGATGTATTGAGAAGCCTCAAGGCGAGGGAGCGCTAAGCAGGCTGTTGGTAGTCTGGAAACCGCGTCTAAGCAAAGTTCTCATACTGTAAGCTCATTTACCAGCGCCTTGTTTCGAATTTTGGCGGCACTGACTGCTTATAATGCTAGCCTGACTAGTGACACCATATCTGCGAGTTGCAGTCAGGGTCGCGTCACCCTGCTAAATCAACCCGCAAATCGCTACTCTGATCGTTACTAATGTTACTACAACCCTGCCCTCGATGGCCGAACCTTCAGAAATGACAGTCTTTTGGTTCAAATCTAGTCCTCGAAGTTCGCGTTTTGCCTATACGTTGTTGCAGATGCTAAGTTATGGTTAAGCCCGCTGACCAGATTCTGTCACTCTCCATGGAGGACGGAGATTGACATTTTCCATCGGTATGTGTAAAACCGAATGTCTATTCAAGCTTGGGTAGCTATTACATTGATCACCCGTTTTATATCTCCATGAACTCTTGACCCATGAAGAAGAGCCTCCTTGTGGTACTCTCCGACTTCTCGATTGACCTCGATTTCGATTGCGGGACTGGAATCAAACGAAGTGAGTAGCAGAAACAGTTACACATGACATGGGTGCTAACCACTTATATACTAAGAAATCTTCAAACACGTAAGTGATTCCGTAGAAGATTTCAACCGGCGACTGACTGTCAGTGTCATGATAAGCTTCGAACCCTTACATCTGTCACCAGAGACCTATATATTGGTAGTACTCTATCTCCCTAGCGCTTCAGACGTGCTGATCTTTGAATTCCTATGTTTAATAGCATCCTCGTCATTCTTTATCTCTCTCTTGTATCCAATAGTGCGCTACCTGCGGAACAGTATACTTATTTTAACGGCTCGTGGCCTGCAGGCACGAAGCGTACCGTTCATCTTCGAGATCGATTATGAGATCTATCCAATCCGCTTAAGGGTCGTTTTATCCTGACGGCAGCGCCGTTGACGATGTTATAGGCTACTCCTGGTGTTGTGCGTCTCATACGACTCTGAGTTATTTTCTGAAAAACTGATGTCGTTCCACCAGGCAACAATGGACCCCGCGCCGTTGCACCGAACCGACCCGCGGCGGACAAGAATCGTGCTAGCAACAGTTGCGAAAGGTCGATCCGAACCGGCGCAGCACTCGGGTATCAAGTCTCTTCGCAGTGATTTCGACGTAGTAGGGAGTAAGCACACCCGTCAGGCCAGCCGTGACGCTGGCTATCAATGCGACGAGTGGCCTTGGGCTAATTCAAAGCCGGCGGGGCTAAAGCTGTTACAAGATGTATGCTTTCTGGAGACAACGACGGTGAGATTTTCTCCTGTTCACCAAGATGATGGGCTAACGGAAATTGTAGGATCTGGATTATCTTGTGAAATTTTCATCAAGGTATATTTTTTCTTCTGAAGCGGATTATGTGTATGCGATACTGACAAGTGTTTCGAAGAAGAAAGATCCCCAGGCCCCAGGACATGACCTACGGGACAGTTTAGATGTACATATACTTCTTTTGTTATTTTCCTTGTCCTCTAAACTCGTCATCTAGCACGCAGAAATTCGTATTGTCAATGTACTATACTCCGAAGAAAATATAGCACATTTTTGCCCGGGCGAACATGGAGGTATGCACTTAATACGTATGTCTCATTTAAGTACATTACTGATTATAACTCGTACAGAGTACATAGCGTTGGGTGCTTGGGATAACCTCGATCACGGTCAACCCCACCTGCAGCGTATTGGCTGATGAAAGTCACTCCTTCCATGGTTTGGCCGATGATACTTATTGTCACAAATACTGAATGCATTCCCGTTATGCTGCGATACCAGTCTGATGAACCATTAGCCTAGAGGACTCCCACACAATTTTTTGAAGTGTAACGATACTTCAAAAACGTTGTGCCATGCATGGCGCTCAGAGAGGTGACGATATGCCTTAGCAACATGACTTTTCAGTCAGTTGGTCATGACTAATTAATTGAATGTCGTTCCAATTTCGTTCGCATGTAGGCCCTAGGGTGCCACTCTGATGGGATTGCTTGATACATATTGCGGCAACGCCTTACGCCAAGTCTATGGCGGTGTCCATATTCAAACCAAACGAGCTGAGATGTGCCCTAGTTAGTACTGCGATATTTTTGGCACTGCTTGGTGTCAAGTTCTCGGGTAAGCGTGTAAGTGGTCGCATGGCAACACGTACGGGTGCTGAGTGCTCGTCCGATCAAAATATAACTGATCGACCGTTCTGTTATCTTTCCACCAACATCCCAACCCTTGATTTTCTCTATGCCAACCTAGCTGCCGATCGCTGGACCAATGTCGATTATCTTGAAAAGCATCTGATCACCATGTGGATTAAATCGCTTCCGGAAAGCAACATCCATGCTGAGAAGAGGCATCATACCGCGAGATGTCTACTGGTACGGGCTAAGCGAATGAAACTTCTTTGTCGCTTGAGTTGAAAGCAATTTGGTATCATATTTCATTCTGTATCACGAAATTTTTAGTCGAGATTAATACAACAACTTCAGACAACAATGAGCCTCATATAATAGCGAAAGGCTGTCAGCGTAATTGGGCGTGAAACAGCTGTGGGGGCGTCAATCCAAACCGGTACAGGATCCAGGTAGGCTGTTCAATCTTCTCGGTGATCAATGGGAGCGTTGGGAGCGGTCCGGTTCGTCCGTGAACACGTGTACATCAGGATACTTCCCCCCTGATTCGTATCCGCCACCATCATCAGCAATTCCCCGTCCTCCTCCTTGTACTTAGTAATACTTATACGGTTCCACGGTGCAGGAGCGTGCAGGTTCACTATTTCAGGGTTGCACGTAACTGAGCTTTCTGTCAGAGCCCACGCCAGTGATCGCTACTTGAAGTGGAGCTTGTTGGATCATTTGGATCGCCGAAGCATACAGCACAGGTTTCTGAAGACTCGGAGCTACTTGGTTGTGTTCATTTCACCCGCTGCTCTCAGTTCAACGAGATGGAGACCCTTCGAACAGCCTGGTTGATCCGCGGATCGCGAGGCGCGATCACGTGATGGTGCCGGGAAATCAATTTCTGGTTCTTTTTCGCGCGCAATCCGCCGCAATGAGGCATTCCTTCTATCTTTCACAATCAGAGAAGATCAATTACCCTTTAATATTCTGCTACGAGTGAGCTGAATGCATTGAAGCCGCGCCGATAGCACGGCCTTCGGTGGCTCCACCTAAGCTTCAATATTGTCAATCGCCACTCTATCGTCGTTGCTGCTCATCCATTCCTGTCAGTGTTTGGAGTGAAATCGAATCTCCTCGAATGACGTCCGAATAGCCCGTCATCGTCATGGTGTAATCCACGATGACATAAGTGGTGCTCTCCCATAAAAGAGCAAGCATTCATCCTATCCTTACTCACGATTGTTTCTTCTGCCACCCCAGCTATGTCGGTCGACTCAGGTTCCACGTACAAGATAAGAAACGCAAAATCAGGGACGGTCCTGGACCTCTCTGGTGTGGATAACACAGCAAGTAGGTTGAGCAATTATCCTTCGTCTTCCGCGCTAATTTGTTAAACGTAGTCATTGGATACCCTGACCACAACGGTGCCAACCAACAGGTATGCTTCTGTCTTTAATTCAGCTCCTTTTGTTCTTCCCTAAATTGTTGCAGTGGGTCCTTACATGGACCGGTCGCTCGTGGACTTTTCGTTCAGTCTCTTCGAGCCAGTACCTTGGGCTCGCAGGTGCTTCCGGGAATGGCACCAAGCTCTTAGCTGTCGCTGAACCTTTCGAGTGGGACATTTGGCATGATGAGATCGACCAGACTACCTTCCGGTAAGCGCTCACTCACGGAACATCCTCGCCTTTCACTCATAAACTATAACAGTGTTTTTGTCCCAAACACGACGTACAACTTTGATTTGTGGAACTACGGAGACCCTGTTCCAGGTGACCCGATTACTCTCTGGACCAAATGGAATGGCCTGCACCAGACATGGAGGTTTGAGCGTGGTGAGTAGGCGAGTCAGTCATAAAAACCTCGTGGGTTACTGAATGGAAGCATGCACAGTTAATTAATCGTCACCTCTGAGATTGGGTGAACGAGGTTATAATTCATGGGAGAGCTTGAGGGTGACGGATACCCAGTGGGACAGTATGTACACGTCTTTAGACTTGTGGAGGATGTGATGGATCTAGATGGTGCGTAGTAATTAAATTAGTGTAGCTCGAGATTCCTCGGATGATGTCCATTGACAGGTAATAGTCCACTTAGTCTTCCATTCTTCTCGCACCGCGCTTCCTTCTTTTCACACGCTATCATCACGGATAAAGCGTGTATATATTATCCGGACCATGTCCGTTTCGGTATAGTGCCGTGGGATATACACCACAGAAGCTCGGGCTTAGACCCGGAAATGAGAGCTACGCCTAGGATAACATCACT
This sequence comes from Armillaria altimontana, assembly GCA_022818075.1. NCBI lineage: Eukaryota > Fungi > Basidiomycota > Agaricomycetes > Agaricales > Physalacriaceae > Armillaria > Armillaria altimontana. The sequence continues at coordinate 54,054 of JAIWYR010000053.1, read as the reverse complement.
GTATCATCTAACCACTTTGAACATGATCGATTCCACGTCGTCGTTGCCATCCAATATTGGACCCTTCTTCTGCTCTTTTGCCGCTTTCCTACCCGCAAATGTCAAATATTGCGGTCGGAAGGCGTACTTGTCACTTTCCAGAGGGTGTTGCCTCATACGAAGTTCGGCCAAATCCGTTTTGAGGCTCATTTGGAGCATCGCCGTTGTGGGACGAAGACAGTATGCGGCAAGAATATTTCGAAGCAAATAGCCTGGAATACCCCGGTAATAGGAAGGGTGATCGGAGCTGTCGGCAACGGCCTTGATTTCTAGCCATCCGAGAGAGTTCCAGATATGTAGACAACGTATAAGCTGTTGCTATTCCCGAGTGTCAGTTCTGAACAGTTCTGCGACATGAAAGCGACACTCACAACCACATTCTTGCTGCCCTTTACTCTGGCGCTGTCGTTGTCGACACGAACAGAGATGCTCCGGAGATTAATACACAGTAGAAGATGGCCAATTATGAGTTCACTCAGGCACCAGCTCCCCGGAACAGAAGGTAAGATATGAAACCGGTCAGGTGGAGGGCGTGTATCTGGATTACACGCAGGAACCAAGAAGAATGCATCTCAACGTATTCGCTGTGATCTGACGGCTTTTGCAAGGAAATGTAGAGCCGCCGCAATCCAGTGAAAGAAGATAGGTAGTGCGCCAAGGCGGGGCCTACCTCGCACGGATCGAGTGAAAGGCGTTCAAGATGTATGTTGGCATCACACAGGTAATCCCAAAACACGGGCGGTAAAACGAAGCCCCAGATGGAGAGGTTCGTGAGATGTCGCAGGTGCGGGATGAGCGATGGGATAGAAGATGGAGGTAGATCTACACACAGGCCGCTTAAATCTAGAGCCTGGACATTACTGAACTGCCCACGCGGGAACTTGTTGAAGAGCGAAATAACATGTAGAACGGAGAGGTTAAAGTTGCTGTCTAGGTGAAGACCATGATCGATAGAGAGGTTGACAAGGTGTGGACTATTGGCAATGACATGAGGGACATCGTCAATCGTCGCGCCCTCCCTGACGGTAAGGTCACGAAGATTGTGGAATAGACCGAAAGGAATGTTATATTTTGGCCGGTACTGGTCGATAGACACGGTAAAGAGAAGGGGAAGACTGCTGAGGCGTAAGATAATTTCACGAATCGCTTCTGGGTCTAACGTTCCAGGATCGAATTTGTCCCAGCTATCTCAGATCTTTAACATCGTAGTAATGTTTCGAATAAACCCGCACTTACATAACGTGGCGGAGCGACTGCATAAGCGGTATAGCAGCTAGAAGCAGCTCTTCTATGCTCTTGCCATGCATCTTGCTTTCCTGGGTATTCTTTATGGAAGTCCAGAGCCGGTTTAGTGGCTTCCTCCAAGTGCTAGTTGACTTGAAGACGACACTTCTAGCATATCTGGCCAGTTGTGCGCCTTCAGCTATTTGCTTCAGATAGTATAGAGCCTTTAGTGGAGTAAACCTCATCCTCTTGAAGTCGATAACGATAGTTTCGAAAACAAATGGTGTGGCTATCGCGTAAAAGAGTTTACATGCCGATCGAAGCCGTTTTTGGTCGGATAAAGGTGCCTAGTTCGAATGAGATACATTTTTCCAACGTCAAAGCGGAGAGTCACCTCGAAAACTATCTTTGCTAGGAGCTCTGGTGGCAATGAGAATATGGGCATGGTCTGTTGAGATTAAGGAGCCGTCGTGTCACGTGGAGGCCCGAAACATAAAATTCAAACTCAAATTGATTTTTTTGTCCTGCTATCATGTCGATTCTTGCCTTACCAGCAGAACTTCTGGAAAATTTTGTTGTTGAGGTGAGTAGGCTTCAAAATTGTTCATACCAGACGTCTAATTCTGCCCCTACAAGGCCGGATATGGTAATCATCAGGCAATTCGCTTGACTTGTCGAGTTCTCTGCGACGTCGCCACACCCTTCGTCTTCGAAAATCTCCACATAAATCTCCGGTATATCGAATTTAATAGGTCTAAAGCGACCGCATTTCTCAAGGAGCTGTCCAGAGACAGACAGTTGGCCAGATTTATCCGAGTCATCCATTTCCAGTCGTTCATGATGCATAATAAACCCAATCTCACTCAGTTATGGAATGCGATATCGTTATTCAAGAAGGAAACTCCCTTTCATCGGACAGTTTGCAACCTCTTTCTGGCTGCTGTTCCCTTGATGCAGTCCTTGGAACGCTTCCAGTAAGTACATAGACTTACTGAATTTGAATCATGTTTACGGGTGCTTTAGTTGGGCTATGTATGGCCGGGTATCAGTGGACTGGGCGACGCTTAGAGACGTTGTATATTGCATCAGCACCCTTCCACGTATCAGATCTGTTTCAATCTCTGCGGGGAAGATCAAACAGAGTATTCCTTGCGCACCTTTTCATCATCTAACATCTTTGCATGTCAGAGAACGCGGTACAATTGATTGGGCACCTTCCATCATTACGAACGGCCCGAATCTATTCGAGCTAAGAATATCCGCCTTTCGTTACGATCACCCTTCTCCGTCACACTTTCCCGTGTTATTTCTCTTCAGCGCGTTTCCTGAAGGAGTACAGAGCTCTTTGTATATCATCCGTCTATCAGGCAACTACGTTAGCTTGGATCCATCCATCGTTCCAGCTCTCATCCCTCACCTGCGCAATTTATCCGACTTCAACGTTCCGATTGGGTTTGAAATATCCGATGAGTTCTGGATGTTCTTGCTTGCTGGCATGATATACATCCCGCGCTCGGGTTCATAAACTTGTCACCGCTTGTCGCTACAAAGATCCATCAGCTCAGATGCTGGATCTGCGGATATACACGGATCTTGCGTATTCCCTCAAACCCCGACACTATTCACTTCCGAGCGAGGGGTATTCCTTCTTTTCAGATCATCTCTCTTATTCGGGTGAGCGGGTATTAAAAGGTAAAGCAACTAAAGCACGACGCGAGCCATGAGTAATTTCGGGGGACTGTGATTCATGAAGGACACCCTCTGCCTTTATCTATGTCGATATATTTGCGCATCAATTTGTACACCATAATGTATTGGATTTCTCGTGAGCAACGAAAAGTATAGCTGAGGGCAATTCGTGCCCGCCCTAAATCAACGAACAGGTGATGCCGGTCCGCGCCTGCCGTATCTCATGCCATCATGCCCCTCCTCGCGTTACCTGCAGAGCTACTCGAAAAGATTGTCACCTGTGTAAGCCAGATTCATAAGTGCTGTGCTCTATCTCACTCTTCTTCATAGGCTACTCCTTTCTATGGTACTAGCTGCCATCCAGCGATCCGACTGACTTGTAGAACTCTCTGTGATGTCGCCACACCCTTTGTTTTTGAACGCTTCTATATAGATTTAAAGAAGATGGAAAAGGAGAAATCTCACACAATCCACTTTCTCAAGGAGCTTTCACAAGGTCGACGATTGGGCAGATTCATCCGAGCCCTGTACTTCTGTACATCCTCTGGCGACCACAAGTCGAATTTAAGCGGTTTCTGGGACGCATTATCACTGTTGAAGAACGGAAAGACATTTTTCGAGACCATATCGAAACTTATTTTGGCCGCTGTTCCGCAGATGCAAGCTTTAAAAGAGTTCCAGTAAGCGAAGTTCCTCGCGAGTTTTTGGATACGTATTCAATGTTACAGTTGGCAGAAGCCGAGCCGAGACGAGATGTTCTCGAAGATAATCGGTCAAATAATCGATTCATTAAGCAAGAGTCCCCATCTCCGTTTCGTTTCGATATCAGCGTATGACATCGAGAAGGACATTCCTTGGGCGCCCTTCCATGGTTTGACCCATCTGACTATTGACGGGAATGGCACATTGGATTATGCCCCTGCCATCATCGCTAACAGTCCCAATCTATTCAGGCTCAGCGTGGTCATCTATCGGCACGACATTTTTTCTCCACCATTCTTTCCTGTGCTCTCTCTCTTCAGTGCGTTTCCCGAGGGAACATATAGCTCTGTGCGGCAGGTCATCCTCTCCGGCAATTACCTCACTATGGAGACGTCAACAATTCCATCTCTTATCCCGCACTTGCGGAACCTATCACTTTTCCACATACCCGTGGGCTTTAATGTTCCCGACGCGTTCTGGAATGCCTTGCTTGAGGCAAATGTGTTCCTCCGTTCTGTAACGTCGAGCCGTTTACAGGTGGACGATTCTTTCCTGAATTATCTCAGATCTTACGATCGATTGGAGGAGATACATCTGCGACTGGGGTGGAGTAGCGCCTATGACGTACAGGATGGTCATGCACAATTCTTTCTTCGTAACATCATCCCGATAAATTCATCGAGCTTAACGATTGTTGTTGTGAAACCTACATATGCAGGACACTGGTGTTTCGATGTTCCCATGCTCGAGGCTCTACTATTGTGCGCCAATCTTGTGTACATCAGTATAAGTGTTGATGGGGAGAGGGCACGAGTGGAGTATAGCAACAACGTCATTGTGAGTTTTACTTTCGTCTGTATCCATTTCTCCATCTCATGAATGTGACCGTGCTTTGTAAAGACAAAGCTACTGAAGAATCTTTACCGTTGGCACCATTTGGAAACACTTAACATAGGTGCAGTGATACCTATCGGCGATACCAGGTCCGGTGCACCCATTCCCGCCAATAAATCTCCCATGAGGGAGGTTTGTGCCTCCATTATGTGCTGTGTCGGCGATTTCCATTGCAGACGCCCCACCCGTCAGATGCTCGAGCTGCAAATCCATACAGATTTCGCATTCGTTCTTCACCTTCGAGAAAGTGTTCCTAAATCCCAGATTTATTACTCTTGTCGGTTGCGGTTGTCGGAGGAGGCAAAGCGGGCTATGAAAATGACCAAGTATCATGAGGAGGCTGAAAGGATACAATTGTAAATGTTTTTTGAGATGAGGAGTAGTGATTTGTGATCCGGATATGGCGCTATTCAATATATGTTGGCTACAAGCAATACTTTTGTTGCGTATGTTCATCATTTGGAGCTATCATAGGCATGAGGAATCGAAAAAGGTACAACGAATGACATGACTACACCTCTCTACACCTATCGTTACAAAAGTCCAAGTCCGTGCTACTAATCATTATCATAGAATATCTCTACTGATCCCAAATTACGTCTTACAGCACCGTACCCAGCTGCCCGTCTACCGTCTCATCCAGAGACATCGACCTGTCCGGACATCGCACGAAGTACCCATCTACTGCTTTGACAAACCTCTCTTCGTACTCCTTGGGCGGGATCACCGTGACCTCGCCCTTCTCCCGGCCGGGCAGGTTGAGATTTTGCTTCGCCTTGCTTTCAATAGTCTTTGCAAATGTATAACTACCTGAGCGACCATCAGCGAGTACGTCATACCAAACGAACGACACAGACCTATCGTATCGACCAAGCCAACCACCAAGAGTCGCTCCGGCCCGTCTCCAATCCCCACAAGGAGCGAATAGTCCATGATATTACCCTTCGTCAAAAACTCCGCGTCCCTCTGTATCGCCTCCCGCAGCATCTTCTTCGAGTGCGGGTCAACCAATATCGTCTTTTCACGCTGCATATCAATCCACTCCCCATCAAACAGCGTCTTGCCTTTATCCTCCTTGGCTTTATGTTCACCATCTTCCTCCGACGTAACGACCGGCTTCGACCGTCGACCCTTCATCCCTTTCAGATCAAACATCCTCAGCCCACCCGCATATCCGTAGAAAAGGTTCTCCATCACAACCAAATCCGCTTTTTCCCCGCCTGGTCCCTCGACGGAGTACACACCAAGCATCTTCACCATCGTACTATCTCGTCCCGATGTATCGTTGATATAGGCAAAGTACTCCGGTGCCAGGGAGAGAAGAACTTGTCTGCACGAACAATCAATGAGCTCGACTCTCTAGAGGACACGCAGGTAAACTTACAGATCTGCCACTCCCCACTTGCTGACCAGCTCTTTCATTATATACCGCCCATCAGCCGTGCGCCAGAATCCAACGCGACTCTTGCCTCCTTGCGCATCCCACCCCTGCGTCCGGCGCAGGCTCTTGACATACTCGCCTATGCCCGCCGCCCCGCCCTTACCAACCCCACACCGCCTCCTTAGCTCCTCGAATTCTCTAGCGTAATACACCGTCACGCTCCACTTCTTCACCGCTCCGCCTGCTCCTTTGACCGACAGATCACATCTCACATGTGGTCGCTCATCGATGCCGGCAGCGTCCGCTAGGAGCCGAACACTCCTCAGCGCGTTCGCAAAGAACGAGCCTTCTCGTTCCCTGTCTTTGACAGTAGCCAAAGTCGGCACTTCAAGGCTGTCTTTTGGTGGCAGTACAGGGGCAACAACTCCTTCCTCTTTGGAAACCACAACGCTCGCACTACCGACGCTGATCAGACCTCCGGCTGTGCTGCTTTTTACAGTCCCGTCCTTCTCGTCACCTATCTTCCCCTTCCCTAATCCCGCCAGACTTCCGAACCGACCGCTCATCCCTCCTACGCCCATCACTAGTCCCAGGCCGACACCAACGCCTTTCCTGCAAACATGCAATTCGTGATCTTCCAAATTCCACTCTGGTGCAGACGTCGGAGCACGAAAGACTGCAGAGAAGAATGATGCCGTGGATGACGACGTGGAGGTGGATAGGGCGGGAGAAACGATGGGTGCCTTAGCAGTAAACGAAGAAGGAGGGTGATAAGATGAGCTTGACGGCAGTCGTAAAGGTGGTCGACTAGACGGTTCCGCGCTTGACATAGCCTCAAGTTCGCGCTGATATTTCGGAGAACTAGAAGGATGTGTCATCAGTAGAAGAACAGCAGAAAAGAAGAAAAAAACAGACCTCAGACACCATGCAATCACACTCCCCCAATCATCCTCCTTGACAACAACATTACCTCCAGCCAAGACGTGGCTCTTGTCCCCCCACCAATCGGGATTCGACGATGCCGTCCCTCCTTCAAGTTTCATGGCGCCCTTATCGTTCATAACTGTCAGCACCGAATTCTGATTCACTGTTAGAGGCACTTTGGCCGTCCCTTCGAGCTCCTCAAGTGCCCTTCTCCCCCCCTTCAAGAATCCTCGCCGGACATCATTAAGCCTCTCCACGGGCGTACGCCCTAGCTCCGCGTAGAGGGCCTGTTCTTTTCGGTGGAATGATTCTCGAAGATCTGATATCGATCTATTCGTCTCGGTGGTAGGAGGATAGAATCCGGAAACCTTGTCATCCTTGGCTGATGTCGCCGCGGGTAACCCGTCGACTGAGACCGGCTCTTCGGATTCGTCGCCGTCATAGTCGACCCACTCAGATGGTACTCTGGGAAGAGCCTTGGACCGGGTCCACTCATGTTCATACTCGTCATCCGAACGTCGAGCTTCATCTGCTTCGAGTAAATCCAATCTCTTGCCAATATCCTCCCACCAAGCACGGATCTCCCGTCGTAGTTCGACCTTCTCCGGGTTATCCTCGCCTTCATTGTTCGCTTTTGATGAGAACGAAGATCCGCCATGAGCAGCGTCGCCCTCGATAACTTGCACCCGCGGCACCCGTACTTCGTACACACCGCTTAGCTCTTGCCTCCAGAACCGTACCTCCTTCCCGTTTCCCTGGAAGTTGTACCGTATGTTGACGGGAGCTGGACAGGAGCATATAGTCGGTGAGGGCGGGCGATATATGAGTAGTTCGAGGAATTTAGAGAACGACAGTAGCCTTTACAAAGGAGAAAACGTGATCAGCAAATGTGACCCGATGATAAACACGAAAGGTATGTAAGTAGGTTTTTGCGTTTTGACAGACGCCTGCCAATAAGCGCCCGATGAAATCGACAACGGCTCGCCGAGAAAAGCCAGAGAGTGTCAAGGCGACGGCAAAGAACGAGGAAATGACTAGAAAAATGAGGTACTGACCCAGCAGCATTCCCGAGACTTTTCATATCGGTCTTCGTTCCGCATGTGGCACAGCTCAGGTACAGCGAGAGTTCCTCGTCCTCATTGTCTTGGTCCTTCTCCTCCTTCTCTTCGTCGACAACCATCGCATCCTCCGAAGAAGGACGAATGGTCTCCGGTCCGACCTCAGCGAGGACATTGACGCTCGCATGCACCCATTTCCTAATTCTTGGGCACATGGCATCTCCCTCTTTCGCATGAAACATATCTCTGACGACCTCTGAAAGCCTGCGATCCCCGTGTCCATAGAACCGCACGTAATGCTCTTTCTCATCCTCGAGGTACGTCAGTCCTTGCATACGCACCCAGGCCTCGACGCCTGCAGATCGCGAAGATGGTGGAAACGCAATATTCGGACTCGTCGAGAACAGGGAATGATGCGCAGTGGATTGTCGTATCGGCGGCTTGCGGTTGCGATGCCGAATATGCTCATTGGGCTGTTCGTCGGCAACCGAGAGTGAGTGAGAGTGTCTGTGAGAAAGCAGTCGCTTCAGCCTCGGAAGTGGTGCATCCTCTGAGCTCTTCGTGGGTGCTAACTCCAAGCTTCCGCTTCCTGGCTTCCTGGTACCAAGTGGTCCAAGGCTTCGGCTGTGAACGCTGGTGCCAAAACTTCCGAACCATGAGCGTACACTGCTGGGAATGAAGGCATTGCGCCTTGACGAGCCCGATTCCATCGCTACGGGTGAGGAGGTCATACGTGGTGGGGTAATAGGCGAAAGCGTTGGTGCTGATGAGGGGAAGTTGAGCGGTACCCCACACCCCCGTAGGAAGGCTTGCTCCAGCAGAAGTGAAAGATGGAGGTAAACTGCGCAACGGATCCGATTCTGCCATATCTCCTTGTCTGACTCGGGATTCGAAGTAATGACGGTGAAGGTACCGCCGACATAGGATCCTAGTGCAGAGAGTTGAAATAAATGGAATATTATCATGGTACTAACGAACCCTTGCCTTCAGTCGCATTTCTGACCTGACCTGGTTCAGCAGCTGTGGAGGAACTGACCGTCCGAGCAAGATTGGCAGTATCTACGAGAGTAAAAGTGAGAACAGTAAGACGAGGAATCGACGACGACGAACTTTTTCTACCAAATAATGCCTGCCCGTCCCAGATTCCGTCTCTAAATTGGACCTTCACTTTATTCTGAATACGATTCCGGGTGGCGGCGCGAACAATATAGAAACCATAATCTTCAACTGGCTCCGGTTGTTGGCGCTCGATACGCAAGTGAAGCAGGAGCCTCGGCATCGTGAGACTTGACGCGCGACGTTCACCTTGGTTTTCCTTGGCTGTCAAATCCCTTTCAGCCAAGGTGACGTCCTCGACGACCCCAGCGTCGTGTACCACCTTCGTTGTCGTTGTCGTCAACGCTGGCAACACCGCCCGTCCCATCTCGTCCAGCACCTCATCAAGAATGCCGGTCCCTATGCCAAGAAATTCTAGCACCTGGCCGCGATGCGCCCTCCCTTCGGTCCATAGGTCTCCTATGTTGTCGTTTGTGTCAGTATTGCCGTCCTTGTCGATAGTCAGTGAAGAAAGTGTTGGCGTTGTCGATGGCAGCAAAGGCAAGGGCTTGTGGTGGGCGTTCATTCGGGCATGGATTCGTCGTCGTCGTCGTCGTCGCGGTGGTCGGTCGTCGTGGTTGAAATGAAAGGACCATGAAATGGATGTGACGTCACAGCACGTGCCTCGTGCTCGAAATATTATTTCAAATAAATAAATAAATAAAACTTTCGTCCTTCGCTGCGAAGAAACAGTACAGTCAGGACTTCTGTTCATACATTCGTGTATTTATGGGAAGTTTTGCAATATCAGACCTCATTCCACCTATTTTTTCGCACTTCGCATACTTACCTGCCAGGTTCCAACCTTACGTTGCCTCAGTGCTGTAGCCTGTCGTCGAGTCCGGTCCTCTACCACCATACGTTATAAAACCCAACATTTATGACCGTCTCCGTGCTCGCAAAGGAAGGATCTCGGATCTTTTAAACAAAAGAAACGACTGAAGCAGCGAATTTCTTTCTCCCTCAAAAAATGTAGCTTTTCTGTTGACAGGAAGGTTCCTTCTGCCTGGGTCCTACCTGGATAATCGTATCAGGTTCGACACTGGCGTTGGCCTGACGCACCGTTGGAGAAAACTCGGCCCCGAGTGCCGCCTGGTCTACCGCAAGAATTACCCCTTCCCTCAACTTCCCTCAAACTTCCCTTGTTTGCAAGGGTTAGCACCGAAATTAATTCCTCCTTGTACTCCGAAGTCCTGCATTTTCACATCTATACGTGACGTATCCTCGAGCCTCTAAGACTCACTCGCCCAGGGACACCAATCCTTGCGGGATGTTCTGTCTTATATGGTCTACATTGACTGAATACGCTCGACGTCTCCTTCCCCGACTGCATCTTGACTCAGTCTCCTTCTCCTCAGTCTTATAGTTCCCTAAGGTTAGCTGCCAGAGTCGTGCTCAGATTTCTCCGGAGTCCGAGTCGATGCTCAACTTTCGTCAGTCCTGAACTTGATTCAAGATCTTACCAGATACGCTAAATACTTCAGAACGGTGGTCAGGAATCCGAGTTGCGACTCTCTGGGTGGACCTTCTGCGTTTCTCTAGTTATACCGGTGTATGGATCGTCCAGGATTAGGCATTCAAATATTTCACGAACCTGCCCTACGAAGTGCGCTCCTCGCGACCCTTAAAGATAGGAATGCTTTACAGCCATAATAAAGTGTGTACAGTGTGTATATTACATAGCGACATGTTGCAAACATAACCATAGTACTACTCATCAAGGTAAGACATATTTGAAAGTTATAGAACCTCTTTCAATCTTTTGAAGAGTTGGCCTAGCTTCCCTACCGTGCATAGTCATCCGCCCGACATATGGTGGAACAAAGGTATAAATCTGCGATTTAGGCTCCCATTGACATAGGCGAAGCTGAACATTGGATATAAAATCTGTATCGATCTTCAGTTTGAGCATCTGAGGGGTCGGGTCTGTGCACTGGAATTCCATTGCGCAATTCACAATGTGAACACAAACATCCCTCTTGAGAGCATCATCGGCAGGACTGGGTGAACGGACCGTCGGATCAGTAGTTATCGCGGCTCCGATTTCCAGCTGTTCCAGATAATGCCAATGTTGAACATTCTCCAGTAGTTTTGTCTGTAAGTATGCCGTTTGTCAAATTCACGAAGGAGACGCGGTTGAAAGAAAGACTTACAATGACATTCTCATCGTGTTTCGCTTGAGCCCTCTGCTCGTCGACACTGATGCCAATATGTACAAGATTGGGACACAGTAATAGAGCTTTGAGCATACGAACGTCAAAACACCAGAATCCTGCATATTCAGGTTGAACCAGGACACTTGTTAAACTCGACGAGTGTGCTGGGATGATGTGACGACGAAAGAATCGTGAATGAACTTCGTCCGGTGCGTCTTCAGTATATACGTGCACCAGGCGCAGATGTAACACCCTCAATCCATGATAACCTCCAAGATAATCCAGGAACGAATCGGTCTGTCTTGCATAGCATGATATCGCTTTATGAAGATGCACCTGTGCGTCTAGTAATGCGCTCCAGAAGTCATCGGGAACATCGAAGCCAACCGGTAAGACGAATTCCGACAAGTTCCGAAAATGTGGGATAAGAGCAGGAATAGTTGACGGCTCCAGACTGAGGTAATCACCCATGAGGGTTACCGCCTGCACAGAGCTATGCGTTCCCTCGGCGAATGCACTGAAGAGAGAGCACACAGGAAAGTGTGGTGGAGAAGCAGAGTCACGGCGACTGATCATCACTTTGAGCGAGAATAGATTGGGACTGTTCGCGATGATGGCAGGGACGTAATCAAGAGGACCGTCTCCGTTGATCCTCAGGTGGGTCAAATCATGGAAGGGTGCGCAAGGGATGTCGTTGTTGATTTCATCTGCCGATACCGAAACAAAATGGAGATGAGGATGATGGCTCAGTGATTGGATGATTTGGTCCATTATCTCTGAGCACATCCGTGCTCTATCGGGATTCTTCCAACTGCATCACTGAACGAATATCCAGGAACTCGAGAGGAATTCAGTACTCACTGGAACTCTTGCAAACCTCGCATCTGCAGAACAGCGGCCAAAATAAGCTTCCCTACTTTCTCGAAAAATGGTTCCTTGTTCTTCCACAGTAAAAAGGCATCCCGAAGACTGAATTTGGGCTTGTCGATTTCATTGGAGGTAATGAAATACAGCGATCGGACGAATCTTGCCAATCGTCGACCCTGAGAAAGCTCTTTGAGGAAACGGATTGCGCGAGATTTATGCGTTTCAATCTTCGTTAAATCGATATAGATATGTTCGAAGACAAGAGGTGTGGCGACATCGCAGAGAGTTTTGCATGTCAGTCGGATCGCTCGACGATCGGTCTGCAAAGAGGAATTGAAGTTTCGATAGAAAGCTCAGGACTCTAGCTTACGATAATGACAATCTTCTCCAGCAGCTCTGTCGGTAATGCTAGAAGAGACATCGTAGTAGGAGGTCAACTAACCGGATCAAGCGCCGTGGTTCAAGTCGTACACGTGATGTCATATATAGACGCGCATTGATCGATACGAAAGAAGGTAATAGTTATTTACTTGCTACTACTAGCCGCATCAAGGAAGCAGATTTAGATGCACACTCGGGACCATAGAATGTCCGTTTTACAGAATTACCGGCAAAACGTCCTGCACGGTAATAAAATGCGGTGAGAGTGGGATTTGTACGCAATTGGGGGACGCGCCGTGATCATGTTGTGATGGAGATCCTCGACGCGTCACATAATATGGCGCTCGGACAGAAACCGTTCTCAATAGCCTTATTCTGACCCTGTAATGATATATCGCAGTTAGAACCAAATGTCGGATTCGAGCATGAACTAGCAAATAAAGAAAGACGAGAAGATGTAAAGATCACGAACCATGCAATCAGGATGGATGTGCCAATTAAACGATCGTTTGTATTTCCAGTGATCATTCCCTTTTGACTCCTCAAGCGACTGATATATCATTTAGTTGATGCAATCATATCAGAGTCGATAATGAAGTGAATTTGAAGTAACGATAAAAAAATTTTGAGATACATGATGGACCGCCATTGATTACAACGAAGCCTCTGCGACTGTGGAAGAATGGAATCACGCTCCAACGGAACCGGCAGATGTAGGTGAATCATAAAGCGAAGGTTCCGCCAACATGGTATCCTATAGAAGACGATTAAGATAAACGAAGGACGTCCATGATTACAACAAACCTTTGTCTTCGGCTGAAAATCTGACCTGGTCCGATTCCTGGGCTGCTAGAGAACTGCCCGTTCGACCTAGAATCGTACAGTGAGGGCAAAGTGAAAAAAAGCAATGACAGCGGCGGACCTTGTTTTCCCACCAGTACTTGCCCATCCCATACTCTAGCTTTGGATTCCACTGCTCTTTGTTCTGAGCACGATGCTTAGTGGCGGCGCGAACGATATAGAATCCACAGTCTTCAACTGGTTCAGGGTGTCAGCGCTCGATGCGAAGTAATAGAACAGTCGGCTTCGAGGATATCAGCGCAGCAGGTTCACCGCGTTATTCCTTGGATTTCTCGCCATGGAGGCAACGTCGCTGATGGCCCCCAACTTGGTAAAAATCATCCAGTGAGCTCGTGGTGGTGGCCAACGCTGGCAGCTAGACTCGCCCTATATCGTCCAGTGCCTCATCGAAAATTCTGGGCCGTACGCTGGCACCCTGTCATCTGTCCATAGGTCTCCTATGTCGTCAGTGAAGAGAGTGTTGGAGTGGTCGACGGTAGCGAAGGTAAGGGCTACTGGTGGGAGTTCATCCGGGCATAGATCCACCGTCGTTGCGGTTGTCGGTCGTCGTGGTTGAAATGAATGGACCTGGGACCATGAAATGGATGTGACGTCACATCACGTGCCTCCTGCCCGAAATATTGTTTTAAATAAATAAATAATAACTTATCGTCCTTCGCTACATACTGTCTGTTCGCCGCAAAAAAAACCCGGTACTGTCTGGACTTCCGTTCATGCATTCGTGTATTTATGGGGAAAGTTATGGATTCCTATTTTGCGAGATCAGACCTCAATCCACCTATTTTTCGCACTTCGCATACCTGCTCACTTCAAACTTGTACATTGTTCCTGCTGAACTCCGAACAATCGTTGAGTCCGCTACCGTCATACCGTACAGAACCTATCATTCACGATCGTCTCCAGGCTCGTGAAGGAAGGATCTCGGATCTTTTAAACAAAATGAACTACCGGACCACTGAATTGCTTCCTCCCTCAAAACATGTCGCCTTGTTTTTGACACGAAAGTCGCTTCTGTCTGAGTTCTACCCGGTGGCTGTTTATTGTTTGATACTGACGGTGGCCCGATGCGCCGCTGGAGAAAGTACCGCCTGATCTATGACAAGAATGCCCCCTTCCCTCCTTTGCAAGGCTTGGCACCGAAATTGATTCCTCCTTGCACTTCGAAGGTCTGCACTTTGACGTCCATGAAATCTCGTTATACCAGGGACAGTATAGGACAACTGCGAACAGAAGGGAGAGCCCATCGCAGCGAGGTGCTGGAATACTGAATAGGGACCGGAATTATTGACGAAGCGCTGGATGAAGTGGGACGAGTCTTACAGCCGGCGTCAACGAGTGCGGTGGATGCTCTGACCAACATGGGCGATGCCTTCACAGGCGCGGGCGGACTATATCAAGCACACGACAGATGTAGAAGGTCTGTTGTAATCATGACGGTCTTTCATTTGCCTCAATGATCTGCTATAGGACCTAGTGTCGGTGGTACCTCCATCACCATTACACCGGACGCAGAGAATATCTATTGTTGCCGACTACCGATATAACGACATGATCACATCAATTAAACGATAAGGCAGTATGCCAAATTCTACCCCGCTTGATAGGGTAGAAGGGCTGTTCACCTAAGTCGCCGAAAATCCCACGTCTGCGTAACCTAACAGATTTCCATATACCCGTGGGATTTCATATTCTTGATGCGCACTGTAACGCCTTGCTTGACGCAATGGTGTTCCTCCGTTGTGTATCGCCAAGTTGTTTCAGACTGCACGACTCTTTCCTCAATTATCTCGGATCATGTCATCGATTGACGGAGGTATTTCTGCGATTGGGGAGAACAAACGCCTACGACGAACAGGACGAACGCCGTGCACACTTCTTTCTTCGTAACATTATCCCGATGAATGCATGGAGTTTAACAGTTCTCATGGTGAAACCCGAATATGCAGGATGCTGGTGTTTCGATGATCCCATGCTGAGGCTCTGTTACTGTGTACCCGTCTTGTGCTGATTGGTATATGCGTCGACGGGAATAGGGCATGAGTGAAGCATTCCGACAATGTGATTGCAAGTACTTCGATCTGCTGTGACCCTTTCATAGATCTGACAAAGGGTATTTTCATAGACAAAGCTACCGAAGAATCCGCATTATTGGAATTATTTGGAAGAGCTGCACATTTGGGCGGTCGTACCTATCCATGCCACGGTCCGTTCACTCATTCTCGCCGACAAACCTCCCATGAGGGACGTTTGCGTCTCCATTTTGCATTGTGTCACCGCTTTCCAGCGCAGATACGCAACCTGTCGGATGCTGAAGCTGCAGATCCAGACGGATCTTGTACTTGATCTCCAACTTCAACAGGATCCTAAATCTCAGACTTATAGTTTTATTTCTTCGCATCTCTCGGATGCGGCAAAGCGCATTATGCAAGCAATGCGAAGAGACCGATCTTACTATTCTAAACATTCGTTAAGATGGCGAGTAGTGATACCTGGCTATATTTCTGATACGTCGTTATGCAATATGATATATTGTCTATAAACAATACTTTGGTTGCATAGTCTTCAGAAAGCGCTCGGGCCAACGTGAGCAATCGGACTCGAGAGCTATACAATAGATGTGCGTCTATCATTGGAAAACGCTTAAGTTGAGGAGGAAGTCATGACTGAGGTCATGGTGGTAGAGGAATAGGTGACGCGGCCGATTCTCCTTCCCAGGACTCTTACTTGCTCCAGCTCAAACATACATCTTTTCAGGAAATTTGGTTCAAGAAAGCCGGCCCGCTATCTTTTGCTGATAAAACTAATAAAAAGTGCTGGGACAAAATAAAAAGGTCTGAAAGTCGTTTACTAGTCTATGCAAATATTGTCACCGTTCACCAGTGTAGGGTATGATACGACTACTATATAATCTTCCTACTCTTCGTCACTAGGATCGGACCGCCTCCAGAACCTCAATTTCCTCCGGCATTCCTTTTTCCCATGCACAGAAGATCCTCGATCTTGAATGCGTAAATCTTTTTCCTTCGGCTGTAGATTTTCATTGAATACATCGCAAAATCTGTCTCAATACTCATGTTGAGCATATCAATCGAAGGACGAGCGAATCGTGCTGCCAGAACGCGGTTGTGGATCTGAATTAACGTTGATCTCACCGCAGGAAATCCCACTGATCGAGACACTGCTGTTATTCTCAAATTTGAGAGATGCGGCCAGTAATCCATCAGTAAGGCCATCATTCTATCCTATGATATGTCGGTAGCCGTTAGTGTCATTATCGTAACTGACAGTAAAAGTTGACTCACAATCACATTATTTGGTGGTTGCACTCGCGCTCTTGACCTATCCGCGCATAGATATATCGACTTCAGACTGCGGCACAACGCCAACGCATCTAGCATATGATGGTCCAAACACCAAATCCCACTTGTAATGGGTTTAATGTGAACCTTCGTCAGGTACGCAGCATTTGGGGTGATGACGTTTGACAAAAGGTATTCCAGATGAACATTGTCTTGCTCTGACAGACGCTCGATCTGGAGTTCTAGTTCCCGCAGCCCAGTATAGGATCCAAGATATGACAATAGGGCAAGCTTGATGGGGCGACAACAATATCCCAGCACTGTCAGATGTATCTCTTCCTCATGCAGCCCGTCCCAAAATTGGTCGGGGACAGGGGAGTAAGTGTGGAAGGACTGCAAGTGGCGGAGATGAGGAATGATTAAAGGAACCTTGTACGTCTGCAAGATGTCGTCTAGACGTCCTCTGACTGTAAGATTTTTCACATTGCTATAGGTTCCAGGCGAGAACGAACGGAAGATAGAGAAAATAGACGATCCTTCCTCCAGTTCAGGGATCCATGGAGGCCACACGTCTACTTGGATACTCTCGAGGTTGGGATTATTCCGAAGAAGAGTGAGGAAATCCTCGCTTCCTGGCCCTTCATAATCGAGGTCCTGGATGCGGCGAAATTGTGCACAGGGTATACTCCAGGAACCGTAGCTACATATCTTCAGCTTGGAAAGGTGGGGGAGGTCGCTGAATCGTTCAAACATCAGCCCGGCATCGGCAGGGGCTGACCCATCAGTAGAACTCAAGCTGTAGGCCGAGGAGTTAGTTGTTTTAGAATCTACAATAAAGATACTTGGGACTAACGAGAGCGACTGTAGCGACACCATTAATGGAATAGCATCAACAAAAAGACGATTGAAGAGTTTGACATCTTTTCCTCGCTTCCTGACCTTGGGGTCGCTGATCGAAGCAGAAGTTACATCGTCGAGCTCTTTGCTCTCCGATAGATACACAGAAAGACATTTAATGTACCGCGCCAGTTTTGGACCAGAAGAAAGTGACGTAAGAAACGGGAGGGATAAGCTCTTCCAGCGACCACCCCACGACATGGACATATGAACGGATTTAAAAACAATAGGGACACAGACGTCGCTTAATATTTTGCATGTCCGTCGAAGCCGCTTGCGGGATCGCTTATCTGCCTGGTAAGTGCTCATTAGCGTGGCACAACGTAATATGAGGAGATAGCTGGACTGACTTACTTCGGATGCGATCATTTGCAGTAGTTCGTTGGGTAATGCGAGAAGCATCGTAATGAAGGGACAAATTTATGTGCAACAATCAACCGAGCTGATGGATGTATAAGTACCAGCGAGTTGCCGGCCATCACTACGATGCCAGCCGCCGACCTCATGAAAGCTTTTGTGTTGCTTTTTGTGCTTTCCCTAACAACATCCAGTAAGTACAAGACAACTTGGACAATTGATTTATTGTTTTCTTACTTACAAATTGTGTTTAGCTTACCCGAAAGATGCACTCGCATTCAGAGTCTTTACAGAATCCAGATGCTCGTTGCTACCATTAGACAACAGCCGTAGCGTAGTCCTCCCTGCTCAGCAATAAGTGCTCAGTAGAACCGTTTCATGACCGATCTAGAAGAGACAGTATACAAAAGCAATGGCAGGCGACGAACTCAAATCGCAGTTCGGGTGTGTCCGTGCTCACGGACCACAGACCCTGCCCTAAAGTATGTACAACCGGCCCGGGAGCGGGTCCGACGAGCCTTTGATTCAACTTTAATTTGACTTTGATTCGCTAGTAACAGTCCAGACTCCCGGAAGAGGAATATTGTTTTTGGATTCCCTGCGCACAGGAGAAAATGCTGATAGACTCTCCCGGTTATGTTGATTGTCGTTGCATGTGCATCAAGTCGTCGGCAAGCGTGCGAGCTTTGAATTCCTTAGAACTCATTCGGGTAGATGAGCGCAAGATTGACTTTCCTTATTTGAAGTTTAAGTATTCGGACCGCAAGAATGAAAACACGGTAAATAATCATTAGATAGTACCACTTCAATCGTCACTGGTATCATTGAATCGTTTCCAGAACTTGTATTTTCTCCGTGATTCCTTCCTCCCGTAATATTTCAAATAACATACTTTGAACGCGTGAACATTCCTCTTTCGATCATGGATTTTCACCGAATACGTGGCAAAAACGGATGAAACGTGCAGCGTAGGTCTTTCCGATGGTAGGCGTGCAAATCTAAATGCTAGAATGCGCCTATGGATCTGACTGGCGGTCGCCCTTACCGCATCGAATCCGTAGGAACGGGACACTGCATTTATTTCCAGATACCAGAGGTTCGGCCACGATACCACGAGACATTCTAACACTCTATCCTATGAGGGAAATTAGAGACTGGACCGATTATTTCTGGGACGAGAATGGACTCACAACGACATTACGGTTGGCGTCCACTCTGGTTCCCGCTTTATCGACACATACACATAGTGATTCCAGATAGTGGCAGAAGGACAAGGTATCCAGCATAGGATGATTCAAGCACCATGCTCCGCTATGGTTAGGCTCGATGTGAACCTTTGTCAAACACCAGTAATTTATGGCAACGACATTCAGCAGAAGGTATGCATTGTGGAGATCGCCAGGTGTCGACTGTGCGAACATGGTAAGAGACAGTTCAGAAAGTCCTGTATAGGACACGAGATATGATAGCAGAGAGCCCTCGAGGCTATACTGGGAATATGAGAGGGATGCCAAGAATATCTGATCCTCGCGCAATCTGTCCCAAAATTGATCGGGCATTGGAATAATTACGTCCAGACTCTCCAAGTGACGCAAATGGGGTATAATAGTGGGAAGTTCGTGTGGGCTTAGTCGATTGTACGTGTTGCCGTTTATCTTTAATGTTTTGACTGAGCCGCAGGTCCCCGAAGGTAAGGTGCTAAAAAGCAAAGAAATCGACTGCTCTTCCACGGTGCTGGAGTCCCATACGGAAGCATCTATACTTTCTATATGTGGGTTGTAGCCGAGGAAAGTAAGGAGCTCATTGCCTCCTCGTCCCCAATATTTGATATCCCGAATATGGCGAAAGTGAGACCAGGGTATGTCCCAGTCGCCGAAGCTGTATATGTTTAGGCTGGATAGCAGGGGAAGTTTTCCGAACCGTTCAAACATCGACGTAGCGTAACCCGGACAGGAATTCGCACTACTACTCCAACTATGGGGAAAGGGATCGTCAATACCAATCAAGCTCATCAAAATCCTACAAAACTCACGAAAGCGATCTCAATGACACCATCAATGTAATGGCTTCCAGGAAGAGCGCATATAATGAATCCAGTCTCTCCTCATTCTTCTTGATTCTAGATTCACTAGTGAAGCGGGAAGGGTCGCGCGGGAATCCTTTGGGCAGATAGAAGGAAAGATGATGGACGTATTGCGCCAATTTCGGACCAGAGTTAAGTGATTTGAGAAATATGGGGGCTGAACCAGGTCGCAGCCTAGATAGATCGATGTATAGTGATTCGAAGACGAGAGGTGTGGCGATGTTGCTGAGAAGTTTGCATGTACGTCGAAGCCGCCGACGAGTTCTATTATCTGCCTAAACCCTTATTAGTACTTTCTTCATAGTGCAATGGTATGAGTCCTTACTTCAAAAGAGATTTTGACCAGGATTTCGTTGGGTACCGAGAGTAGCATCGCAGACGAGTCGTGATAAAGATCACAACTGCAAGGCGCCATTGGTTAAACGCCGCAGCCTGCCGTTTGATCCGAGCACTGCTGTTTGAAGGGCGCCGAGTCCATTGCCGATCTCTCTGAGATCTGTCACCCATCATTTGCTGAGAGATTTTTGCGACAACTCTGCACTGAGACGGTCGCACTCTATATCAAGAAAGTACCTGATAGAATAAGTATTGCATAATATACGTCAATCATCATCGGCATCATCGGATCGCTTCCAGAACTTGTATTTCCTCCGTAATATCCTCCGTGCTTCTTTCCTCCCCCAATCCTTCAAATGTTCTACCTTGAACGCGTGAATATTATTCTTTTCATCATGGACTTTGATCGAATATTGGGCAAAATCAGATGAAAAGAGCAATCCGTGTCTTTCCTGTGGTAGCGGCTCGAAACAAAAGGCCAAAATGCGTTTATGGATTTGACCAGCGGTCGTTCGAAGTGCATCAAATCCAAAGGATTGAGACACCGCGTGTATTTCCAAGTCCCGAATATTTGGCCACAGCATTACGACACACTGTAATGTTCTATTCTATCAGGACAATTAGTCGTCAAACTCATTGTTTCTCAGATGAAGCGGGAGACTCACAATCACATTGTTGGCTTCCATTCTAGTCCTCGCTTCATCAGCACATACATGCAGCGATTGCAGACTGTAAAGGATCTGCCACACAAAGGGTCTTCAACCCAAGACTGAGTACGATTCGGGCGTATATTGCCAGAGTAGAGTAGGTCAAAGACACGACATAGTGGTAGAAGTTAAAAGTTAAGTAAGGAAAAGAGCCGAAAACGGCGCATACGTAGCTGCCCGCAACCCATATGTAAATATAGCTAAAGGAATGACGCAACAATATCTCCGTAGAAATTCACATCCCTTACACAGACTGTGGCAAAGTTCTAAGGCATCTAGCATAGGATGGTCCAAGCACCATGGTCCGGTGCGGCTGGGCTTAATGTGAACCATCGTCAAGGTCCAAGAATGTGAGGCGATGGCGTTCGCGAGAAGGTATGTGTTGGAATATGGCAATCCGGCATCATGCCGATCTTGCTTATTAAGGAAGAAGAAGTAGGAAATGTATAGAAGATTCTAGTAAATAGTCTTTTGGTATAAAAGTAGGTACTGTAGTGTACATCCTCATGCGTTTGCAGAGCTCAGCCAAGCGCAATACTATTGGCTCGACACCGCACACATACATACTGGGAACGAACTGATCCCCCGTTTTACGACAGTATGCCATCTGGAGATCGTCAGGTGTAGATCGGCCACATATACTTAGTGACAGTTCACGAAGTCCTGTATAGGACGCTAGATATGAAAGCAGCGTCCTCTTGAGACCCTTCTGGTAATGTGAGAGAGAGGTTAAGTGTATTTCTTCCTTGCGCAATCTATCCCAAAATTCATCGGGTATGGACATAGTGACACCTGTGTGTAGATTCTCCAGATGGCGCAAATGGGGTACAAGAGTGGGAACTAGTGTGTTTTGCTAAGAGGGCCACTACTAGGCAATCACGGCCCCGTCATATTCAACCATTCCTGCTGAAAGGATGAATGCTGCCGCCGATACGAACCTCGGGCATCGACTGCTGAGCGCTGAAGAATTGAGCCAAAGGCGCGTTTTTCGCGTCAGGCATCTGACTGAAAATCATGTACAGAGACTGATATGCATATCTTTGCAGCATGCGCACGCTTATACGGGCCCATCGATTATTCCGTAGATCCTCAATCGTTCCCTATAGCTCCTCTACCGGACTCCTCTCATATGTCCACACTCCCGAGGAATATGCTTCTTCCAACCAACTAGCCGACACCTCCTAGGAAATAGACATGATACACAAATAATGTTGCGATGTCACCATGGTAAAGCAGACCGGCGATCCCGCCCTGATCATCATCACGGGGGTATGCATTACCAGGATCCCTGTATCAATATTTCCTGTGCCCTGGCTACCTCCGTACTCTGGTGCATATAACCCACTCCTTCCTAGGGACATGATACGCGAAACGGTGGATCGGCAGCTTACCTTTTGATTTCTGTGTCATCAACGACGATACATGCTACACGTGCTAATGATTTACAATGCGCTGCTCTTTGATTTCCGGGAATGCTGACGTATATGAAACATCGGTGCGATGGCAGCCGACTTGTAGCATGCCAAGAATGGAATACGCATCAATATATGCTATGGTATAAAAGGCGACGTATGAGGTGCGTATTTTTTCACTACACTACTACTTCTCTATTCAAGTCCACTCACAGAACGCACTGCAAACATGCAATTCAGCATTTTCCAGCACCTCAGAGCCGTTTCTACGTCTGTACGGTATGTACAGTCGCATTTCCTATCTGCCCGTCGGTGCTCACAGTGTCTTTCACAGCGGAGGTTCATCCAGGTTCGCGGTTTGATCGCTTATTCGTTCTTCTCTCTCGTACTGAATGTTGGTCAGTGTGTCAATGTCAGGACAAGGGTATGTGAGTTCCGCACGGGCAAGATATCTCATCGAATATTTCATAGATATGTCCCTCGTGGACGCCAGGATAACACTAGTGCAGCCTCTGGGAAACCAGGGAGTGGACCGATCAAGCAGCCTGATGGTGGAAGCAATGGCGGAGGGCAAACCAACACCAGTGCAGGAGGACGGGCCGCGTAAAGGTCGACAATGCCAGGAGACCCCGATCCCATTATGCATCTGAGCTGTCCTTATATCTTATATCTATCCACTGGAAATAATTCACGCTCCCTTGCCCTTTTCTATCCTATACTTACATGATGTAGTCTTTTCTTCACAGCGAGCAAGTACTTTGCGTGCTTCTCTCGATTTGTGCTACTAGACCCACTACTTAATATAATTCTATCCTAGTTACATGGATACGCTGCCTCGCAAGCTAAGTATTTCTCATCAGTGGTACCGCGAGGAAGGCCAAACATGGAGAATGCATTCATAAGTTTAAGTATAGTCATAGTAAGAGACTGTAATCCACAGTAATACACGTACTGAGACGTACCTTTTAAGTTAGGAAAGGATTCTAATTAGTGTAGCAGGAATATTGCTTGTTGGTTCTGGGTTCAAATCCCGATCAGAAATCCCCGTCAATGGATTTTTTAGAGTAGCTCGCCCAAGACTCAACAACTATCGTGGGTACTCCGCGGTATCTGAAGGAAGACGATATAGCAAGCTTCATGCCTGCCCGGGAAATTAAAGAGACTACTTTACATCTAATGATGTCGGGACAATGCTGGTCACGAGCGACAGAGCACATTGGAACCAAAGACACCTTGCGTCGTCCTGGCCTGAGCAAAGAAGACTGTCTGTTCAAAGCCACATACTAGGGTGCCATTAGTGACACAGCATCTGAGCAGTTGGTATCATGATACTGCTTACCAGCCGAAGCAGTACTGGAAGGATACAGATGACCCAATCACATGATAACCTCGAACAATCTTCAGTGAAGGTTGGGTAATTTATAGAAAGACGTCACTTACGACAATGTTGTCGCCCAAGGTATGTATGCAAACGTTTGCAGGTATCGAAACATCGGAAAAGAAAGCTCCAGGTCCTCCAGGTCGATCGCGGAGATATATGAAGACGAACGAAGCTCTATGACACGTGGATTGTCAGAACTCAGAAGCAAAACAGTGGACAAGACCGCCGGGTTGACAGCCCCAGTACCTCGCGATCCATAGATATGAGGAAAATAGAAAGGTGTTAATTCATGGCGCCATCGACAGGACGTTCGAGATAGGTCATCATCACATCCTAGCCGCGCGGAACCAGTATCGACAAACGTTGCCGCCACTGATTTTGATACGCAAACATTAAGCGGCGAGTCAGTAATCTCAATTGACTTCCAACACATGAGCGGTGCCACGTAGGAGGACTACATATGGAGGAACATAAGAAAAGGAGGGAGGAGCGGCCATATCAAACAGCTCACTCTCGGACGGACTGAGTGTGTGACGCTCACTTCCTCGGTAGCTCTTTATGATATTGCCACCCGGCCTGTGGAAAGGTCCTGTTCTCTTCGTAAGATTACAATCACTTCATAGATACAAGCTTACGTTTGTCAAAACTCGTAGCCATCGCTCATAAGCCGTACCATCAGATTCTGAGGGCTGGGAAAGGTCGTATGGAACACCACTCAAAAATATCTTATATCGCGTCAGATTTAACTCTCTGGCAAGGAGTCGAACCCTGCTTTGGCACAGACGATAGGCGCGTTTACGAACGATTGCACCACCAGAGCGTATTACCACAGCATTGAGTTTATGAATATCGGAATCAACATTGTCGGAGGAATCACCGCTCTATCATGATTGTATGTAAGGGAATATATCAGGCAGAAGCTCGACGCCTCAAACTAAGCGCGCGCATCAGCAAATTCCGACAACTCGTGTGATCCTTTGCATTGATGTATCACCATGCGACCCCAATGTACTGAGAAAACGTCAATGTGAAGGTGCATATTAATAAGACGATAAAGCGCAGCGCGTACGGCGAATGCATCTCCTTACACAGCTTTTATTCCCAGAGTCATGGCAAGAAAATGACGCTGAGAGTGTGGCACCATGCAAAATTTTTGACCGTCCCCCATCCCTACAAATATCGCCGACGTTAGTAAATTTCCATAAGCCAGGAACACACGCACAATTAGGTATGTTGGAGATAATCGACGATGGAATGTGGGTACCAGAAAGACCAGCGACATATACCACGGAGAGGCTTCTCGCGAGTTGCAGTCCCAGAGAAGTGTGAACGTGAACACGCAGGCGAATCTGTTGTAAATAGATGAGGATTGGGCCGTCTCCGCTTAAGTAGACGAGTCCGATCTGATGCTTGTCTCCTCGTACTCATGGCGCCGATGGCACTATGCTGGTGATGGTCATATCTTCCATCGCCTAAAATGCTACGAGAAATGGATATCAGAATAGTAAAGGATGCGAGGAGGCGTAGATCGCACCAGAAAATCTCGTGTCATGACGCCATGTCATCCTACAACTGTCGTATTCTTTTGTGTGAAGCCTTTCGTTTGAAGTGTCGCTTGATGCCACAGGACATGTTGTCCACCTGATCGATGCCGATATCGATGATGAGCGAGACGGTGGGTAGGTCGGATTAGGAGAGCCACAGAGAATTGGCTATGCAGCTCCAGACGGTCTTCGTTGAACAAATCGGTCCTATCATCACCCAACAACACTATGATCTGCCGCAGGATAGGCGAGGTCTTTCGCAAAATGCCCGTCTTCTCATACTGTAAGGGTGTGGCCCGCTCGTCGTTGTGGAGCCGATGTCCACAAGCCTGTAGATGACATGAGCCCCATACCTACAGCAACGAGAATCGAGAACACCTGCGCCGCCACCACGATCCTCTCCCAGTGCCGTTTGCTTTGATTGATTCATGGTGTCCTCGCTGCGCCAAAGCTGAGCTATATACAGATAAGTCGACGAGACTTGAAAGAAAGGCAGACATAAACGTACTGTTTATGACATCCCAACGATAAGAAAGAGAACATAAAGCAAGAAGACAGTCAAACATTCTGAATTTCGGTTACAGTGAAGGACAGAGCATCATTAGCTCGTCATGCTTGTAGTCGTTGGGAATCGGGATGAACGTTTCCGGAGCCAGCCCTAAACGGCAAGAAGGCGTATAATTCCCACGCCATAGACGCGTTTCCTGCCTAAATCGACAGCCGGTCTCAGCCGGTTCGTCCAGGCAACAAACTCGGGTCTCAAGGATAATTTTGTTTGTTGCCCAATTCCTTCCTGCCTCACCACTTGTTCACATCAAACCGCCTCCTTTGGTCGCCAGCGTCACAGCGGTAAACGGCCAGGACATGGGGGTAATAAGTGGGGGGCATCACTTGCAGTGACTGTACGATCCTGCATTAAAGGGATCGCGGAACGTGGAACCGTCGAAGCGAGTCTTCGTCGTCCTATCCTCACCGTCGAAATCGCCATGCCGGGAAACATACGCTGGACGCCCAAACGGCGACTCTCTCCTTCCTCAGAAACAGACATCACTCAGATTCGTGCAGTCTACATGCCAAGAGTCTGCTTCAAGGGCCGCTACTAGGCAATCAAGGCCCCGTAATTCTCAAACGTTCCTGCTGAAAGGACGAATGCTGCTGCTAATGCCAACCTCGGGCAGTAATAGCATTCCTTGGACGGTCCTGAACAATTGAGCCAAAGACACATCTTTCGCGGCAGGGTGATCTGACTGGAAATCATGTACAGAGGCTACTGTGTTCCTGTTGCAGGGGCAGATGATGTTACTGATAGGCCAAGCATTCGGCCTCGAGCAGTAATAGCATTCCCTGGACGCTGAGCGCTGGGCGCTGAAGAATTGAGCCAAAGATGCGCGTTCTCGGTGCGGCGATCCGACTGAAAATGATGTACAGCGACTAATATGTCTATCTTCGCAGCATGCGCACCCTTATACGATCATTCTGTAGATTGTCAATCGTTCCCTATA
The DNA here is from genome assembly GCA_022818075.1 of Armillaria altimontana. Lineage (NCBI taxonomy): Eukaryota > Fungi > Basidiomycota > Agaricomycetes > Agaricales > Physalacriaceae > Armillaria > Armillaria altimontana. The sequence goes on along the minus strand of JAIWYR010000053.1, from coordinate 27,265 downwards.
GCTCCTCTACCCGACTCTTCTGCTTTGTCCACACTCCTGAGGAATACGCTCCATTCAACGAAGTAACCGAGGCCTCTGAGGAAATAGACATGGTCTAAAAATGATGTCGCGATGTCACCTTGGTAAACCATACCGGTGATCCCGCCCTGATCATCATCACGGGGCTTGCATACCAGGATCCCTGTATCAAAATTTCCTGTGCCCTGGCTACCTCCGTACTCTGCTGCAGATAACCCACTGTCATGATACGCGAAATGGTGGATCGGCAGCTTACCCTTTTAATGTAGGTGTCGTCAACGACGATACATGCTACACGTGCTAGTAATTTACAATGCGCTGCTCTTTGATTTACGGGAATGCTGACATATACTGAAACATCGGTGCGATGGCAGCCGACTTGTAGCATGCCAAGAATGGAAAGTGCATCAATATATGCTATGGTATAAAAGGCGGCGTATGAGGTGCGTATTTCTTCACTACGCTACTACTTCTTTACTCAAACAACCCACCGAACACACGCAGACATGCAATTCGGCATTTTCCAGCACCTCCAAGCCATCTCTACGTCTGTACGGTATGTACCATCCTATTTATTATCTCCCTATCCATGCTCACGGTCTCTTTCACAGCGGAGGTTCATCCAGGTTCGCGGTTTCATTGCTTTTTCGTTCTCTCGTACTGAATGTTGGTCAGTCTGTCGATGTCAGGACAAGGGTATGTGATTTCTGCACTGGCCGGATATCTCATCGAATATAGAAAATAGATACGTCCCTCGTGGACGCCAGGATAACACTAGTGCAGCCCCTGGGCAAGCTGGAGGTGGACCGATCAAGCAGCCTGATGGAACCAAGGACGGCCCGGCAGGACAAACTAACACCAGTGCAGGCCCGCCCAAACGAGGAGGACGGGCCGCGTAAAGGTCAACACTGCCAGGAGACCTCGATCCCATTACGCATCTGAGCTGCCGTTATATCTTATATCTATCCACTGGAAATAATTCATGCTCCCTTGCCCTTTTCTATCCTATACTTAATATTCCTTTACTTACATGATGTAGTCTTTTCTTCACAGCGAGCGAGGGCTTCGTGCGCTTCTCTCGATTTGTGCTACTAGACCTACTTACACCAATATAATTCTATCCTGGTTACACGGATCCGTTGCCTCAAAAGCTAAGTATTTTTTTATTAGTGGTACGATGAGGAAATGGAGAATGCATCCATGGTTTAAAATTTAGAGGTAGTAAGAGATTGAGATCCACGGAAATACGCGCCTCCGTTATTGGTACATCTACATCCCCCGAGACCGCTCCATTGGAGCTAACATCCTCCTTTGCACGTGCAAGGCTTTGCATTGGGGCGCAGTTTCCATACGTGCTGCTCGCTGCCTTAGACGTCCGGAGCAGACACATCTAAGGGGTGCTCGGTAGAGTAGACGACCATAGTATCACGCCTGTGACAGCGACATCAGACATAGATTTAGAACAAGAATGTGGCGGGTTAAAGGTCCATGGGCCTTCTTTGACGACGCGTCCAAGGGAATCCCGGTTGTAGGGGTGATAGAACTCGACGAAGTCTTGTACAGCATCACAGAGTTGGCAGACGAGTATGGCGATGATGGTGATAGGAAATGTGATGACTAATGGCGACCACCGACGTGTCTGAATGAACTCGCAAACTTGGAAGAATTATTATTAAGAACACGTGGTACGTGTGTGACTGCCATTTCGAGCCTTTCCACCGCCACCAGGTCCGCGCTTCCCCGAAGCTTGCGAGACACTCCGCCGGCTGTTACTCTTGCTTTGATTTTTGCGAGCGTCCAGCCGGCTTCAAGACGAAAATCAGTGGAAGTAATTGTCCCCCAGCTTCAGCCTAGTCCGAACTTGATTCATCGAATCACGGATTCCTATTACCCGGAAACAGATCCCTTAGCAAACAGAACAAAGTGTTGGAAACGAGATGTGTAGAGCCAGTGCGTGACTTGGCCTTTGCTTTCTCTCACTTTTCTGACTATATTCTGTGATTGATTCCCACAGCTCCACAACACCTTTCTATATACAATTTCACCCGAAAATGGCAACGAACGTCGTACCATTTCCACTCGCCTAGGAAGCGATGACGCACCGTTATCGCGTGATTTCCCCTAGCGAAACTATGACCCATCTAGTCGGCAGCGTGCTGCACAGTCTTCAGCTCGTCTTTCCCGTTCAACAGCGCTGTGGCTGGGGAAGACTTCCTTGCATATTTGCTTCGCTGCTGGGAAATTAAAGCAAACGACGGCGCGTAGCATTGAAGAAATATCAGAGTAGAAGCATCAGCGCAGATAGTTCGCCCCCCAGCACAGCCGCCACGTGAGTCCTAAAGAGGAAGTTCTCGAATCTCTGCATGATGCTAATGGAGGCCTCCGAGGCGACGCGAGCGGTAACATAACATTGGCGTCGACCATCTTCGGAGTAGACTATGAGTTAGCTGTGAAACGAAGATGAAAATATCGAGTCACACCCTTTAACTCCCATAACCAACATAATCTTCCAACGAAATACAAAATGTCTGCTACTTCTGGCACCGTGCACACAAGGAGCAAGATTCTATTACCTTCAATCAGATGATACATTGGGTGTCTTGGCATCCAGAATTAATAGCATTGTAAGATTTAAAGTCACTGTTTGGAGGTGGGCAGTTCCGCATTCGGAACCGTGCTGCTTAGTCGGCGATTTGATCGATAAGAGTGACCTATTCACTCGTCTGTCTTTCCCCCTTCCCTCGACGTCCCTGTGACTGTTGCTTATCGACAGACAAAGGACTGCGAGGTTGTTTAGTGTTCGAGGTCACATTGTCACCAAGCGAAGGTGCCGATCATTAAATGTCGAGGTGCTTGTCTTTCCAGTCGCCGCCGATTGTTAACGTCTTGTTATTATTCTCTTATTAATGGTACGTATTCGTTGTTTATACCCGCGGATTTTAGTTAGAATCGTCGTATAAAAGGACTGTACTTGTGTAGTATACGCCATCTCGTTTGCAACGGATATATAATACCCTTTCCTCTCGCTCATTTCGTGGTCCCGAGCCTCGCGAGTGGCGCCGATTCCAATAGAGGTATATCACAGTATACTTAACCAGCCTGAGCATAACGTCACCCCGGCAGGCAGATCCATACTTGGCGTCAGTCCCGATTTGGGAATGTGAAGATCAGAGATCGGATTCGGGAACATCCGAACAGTGAAAGATCACCTAAGACTCAAGTAGCATAGAGGAAGCGGATCAGTCTACTGCCACACTATACTTTCTTCAGAACGGATCGGGGGGACTGCTACAAATCAAAATGACAAACCGGACGGAGGAGCTCGCTGCTTTATCTCCATTCTCATGGTGCATATATAAATGCCAACTTTCCTGTTTTATGTTTCCCATATTCATAAAATGCCCCTCGAAGAATACGTCGATCTCGCCCGACAAGTTGACAAAACATTAGTATTACGCAGTCTTGGTTTAGCCACCGTATTTCTGCTGGCGCTCCAAGTTCGAAAGGCCTTAATCACTAGACAAAAGGTAATTGTTACACCAACTTCGTCTCGGTAAATGCTGATATCATCTCAGCTGAAATCAATTCCTACTGTTGGGTCATGGATAGACGCTTTCAAATTCATTTTTCACGCAAAGGATATCATTGAAGAAGGTCATAGAATGGTGTGTATCGGTCTGTCTCACGATCTGTGAATTGACTCGTTGTGAATAGTATGGATCGATATTCAAAGTGCCCTTGCTCGACAGATGGACGGTTGTGGTTACCGGAGCAGAGAAAATTAATGACATCCGAAAGTCTTCAGTAGAAGAACTGACTCCCTTTGTCGATATTCCTGAAGATGCGAGTGCTATGTGTCGTGCACGAATTATTGGGCTTATGACAACTAGATGGACTATGCTTTTGGTCGCGATGCCAGGCTGCACCCTTTCCATACAGAGGTAGTACGAGGTGCCTTGACCCGCAATATCGCCTCTTGCTTTGCGGACGTTCAGGATGAGATCGAAGCGGCTTTCAGGGACAACATACCGATGACTGAAGGTGCTAAGACTGACAATGTTTTTGAGTAACTCAAGCTAACGTTACTACAGATTGGATTGAGATACCTGCATACGAAACTATTTTGCAAATTGTATGCAGAGCGACCAACCGGATGTTTGTCGGGCTTCCTCTCTGTGAGTCACCTCTCCGTCTCGAATCTCGATACCATATTGATATAAACTCGTTCTTGAGGCCGCAACCCCGAATATATCAAACTCAATATCAACTACACCATCTATGCTTTCGCTTTTGCTCATATTATCAACATGTTCCCTACGGTCCTGAAAATGCAAGCCATTCTCACGCAATACTGTTCATACTGGCACTATAACTTCATACAATTAGGATTCTAAGTCCTATCTTTACGCCCCGCAGGCAAGCTACAGCCAAAACAGAAAAATTCCTTGGCGATACCATCCGGGAACGAATGCACCAGCAGGATGTCTATGGGAAAGATTGGCCAGGAAAACCAGTGAGGAAGTTTTGATTTCATTCCATTTTTGTCTGACACGACGGTAGAATGACCTCGTCTCGTGGCTGCTTGACGCAACTTATGGCGATGACAATAGGCGCTCAGTAGAGGTTCATTGTGGTAAGGTGCTCTTGTTGAATCTGGGAGCTATCCATACAACGTCTATGGTATGTCGGATTGCGCATCACAGAGCTACAGCTGATTGCGTGCCTACAGACGCTCACTACTGCCCTCTACGCATTGGCTACACACCCTGAGTATGCTGAAATTCTTCGTGACGAAGTGGAATCTATCATCTACGAAGAAGGATGTACGAATTCTGCAATGGGAAAGATGAACAAGCTCGACAGCTTTGTGAAGGAATCGCAGAGATTGTATGGCAACCCAAGTGTCTGTGAGTCGTCGATCTGTTCATTGCATCAATACCCTCTGACGATTGGGTACAGTCGGAATGCCGCGTAAAACTCGTAAGGATTTTGTATTTTCAGACGGGACGGTGGTTCCCGCTGGAGTTCACATAGCTGTAGCCTCTCTGTCCACGCATACAGATGAAGTACATACAAGTTTTTTTTTACCCTGACGGTCCCTCTCATCATTTTCCTATGCAGGACAACTACGAGGACCCATTAGAATTCAAGCCATGGAGGTTCTCTGAAAAGGGAACACAAGAAGGCGAAAGCATTCGCCACTACTACATGGCCACACTGAGTCTGGACTTCTTACTCTTTGGCAACGGGCGGCCAGCATGGTGCGTACAGGTCGAACTCTCTGAAAACTCCTCAGGTCGACATATTTGTGTGCAGTCCGGGACGATTCTTCGCTGTCAACGAGTTGAAAGCTCTTATGTCCTACGTTCTCCTGAACTTTGACGTGAAGCTTGACAAGTTCCCCACGCCAGTGTGGCTTTACGAGAATCAGATGCCGAATCCGAACAGCAAGGTGTTGTTCAGGAAGCGCGTACGTACCCCGTGAAAGTGACGATCAATACAGTTCAGCATTGAAGAGTTAAGAAACAGTGGCTATGTCGTTCCAGTACCAGTATGAATGTATGATGTATCCTGTGCGTAGGAATTAATGTGTGTCTATCGGTCGTGATTATGTTATGGACCATTCATTCCGAACAGACATACTAAAACACGGACAGTCGATGAAGTGGTCGGCCACCGTGGGGCTTGGCAGGTCCGAGTCCTGTGTGACCAAGGGATGGGACATCCTAAAAGAACGAACTGCCACATGACTACGAGTTAGCTCAACTCAACAAATCACCATTATTCTTGCCACCCACCACCACTCACCACCATCACCGACGACGACGGCGACACGACACAACTAGCGCTGCCCCCCCCCCCGCCTCGCTCGTTAGCTGAATGCCGCCACCAGCCACTATGCCGTTCATTAGTCAACCCCGTACATCGAGGCCGGCGGCGATGGGACGGTGCAATTATCGACTATACTGGTGACCGCAACCATTCCTGGCGCGTCTTTTTGCTGGTGCCGCTGCTTTAGGACCCAGAGGAGGTGATGTTTGCTTTGGAGGAGAATATACAATGTGTATGTCCATTTATTACAAGTTAATTAGTATTGGGTACAGCATAGGAACGGCACATTCTTACCTGTACTTTTTTAATAGTGCTTTTTAACTTTAATTTCCCCTGTAAGCAAAGTGCGTGAGGACTTGGTCAAATTTCTCTTTGGCATGCCACCTAGAGACGCGAACTGCCACGCAGCACGCGGTACTTGCGAGCCAGTTCATTTTCTTATTCCCATTTCGAGGTGTCGCAAATCGGGTTTCGCGGCAGCACGTGTCACGCGTCTCTTTCTTCTCTCCCACGGTGTGCTCAGCGCTGGACTCAGCATTTATCACATGCCACATACATACTGCTTCCATCTCTCCCTCACCGTCGTAGGCTTCTCCGTGATTTGTACAGCCAATAGCTATGGTTAAGTCAGATTACCAGTTTTTTTTTTTGCGTCGCTGAAGCAGCATAAAGTTAGTGAACTCCTGTATCTGGTTATGTTCCGACCCTTTTCCCTTCCATCTCTCAAGTAAATCCCGTGCGGCCGTGGGGATGACGTCGACGAGGAAAAATCTCAAGATCTAGAAGTTCATTCTGTTCCACATATGTCGTGGTCCCATAATTGTAATCAGTCGGACTTGGTATATACAGTTCAATACTAAGAAACAGAGAACCCAGTGAGTACTTGCAATTGTTTTGAAAGTAACCGCTCACATATCCGACCACGCAGGACTTGTCTTCTTTATCGTATCCAAAAATTTCGTGGACCGTAGTCTGTTGGAGCTTGAATGTGCGTATCTACCATCTAAGCAGACATTTCCTGTCATCTTGGTGCCACCAGGTCGCGTCCGTTGTGGGTATCCATTAATGTTCTCAAATTAACTGGAACATCTCAATCTCTATTCGTTGCTTATTTATGCCACACCGAATGTTTATTTTCCTCACTCGTAGTGGGCTGAAGGTATACTTCTCTCCAATTTCAAGATGGATGCTGCTTGCCGCAGAGGTTCAAGAAATGAGTATATTGGTAGAGCAAACAGAAACACCCGTGTCATGTCATACAATCTGCCGTGTTACGCATTCGAAGCGCGCACATATCATCCCCACATGAACTTGCAGCCACAATCAATCCAGCATCGCCTTCGGCCAAAAGTATACGATGATCTCCTTCCCAAGGCGCACGACAACAGCGCCTGCCTCCTTACATATCTTTCCCAGCTGCTTTGGGATGTACACCACCACCCAAAACATGATCATCACTACCACCCACCCAATCTCCAGCGTGCATCGGAGTGTCCTGTCGAGGAGTCTGTACACCACCTTGATCCCCTCCCAAATGGCTCGCGGCAGATCCATAAAAATGGCTCGGCCAAGATCGCATATCGCGTTCCACACATCATGAAGAGTGATCTCCTTCAAGAGTGTCCAAATTGCCAGCGCAATCGTGTGTAACAGGGAAAGGAATCTCTGAACAACCTCGCTGACCTTGTTCGCCATAGTCACCAGCAGGTTGTACAGGCTTATCCCCATCCGCCTCAGGAAATCGGGAATTCCTTTCATCGTCCTCCACAAATATTTTCCAAAGCTGACCCACGGGAACTCTGTGATCAGGTATTTGGGAATGTTCCAGAGGAAGAATTTTGGCACGCGATATAAGAAGAATTTGGGTACTCTCCAGAAGAGGGTCTTCCCGACGTGGATGGCATTCTTCCACGTTAGGACCTTCCAAATTTCCTTGGGGATGGTCCATAGAAAGAATTTGGGTATTTCCCAGAAGAAAAATTCGCCGATGTCGTAGAGCCTCCGGGCGATGACTTTGATGCGCTTGATGGCTTTCCTCGATCTGACTGAAACCAAGAAGGTCATCAGACACTGCAATGCGAACACAGAATGGGAGAAAAACTCACATCGAATCCGTTTGAAGACACCTAGACGTCGAGCCGGCAAAAAACTAGTAATTTCACGGTGCTTGTTTGTAGCGGCAAGACGCAGAGCCGTTTGGCCGTCAGGTGCGACAGCGGTATCATCTGCGCCATATTCTTGCATGAGAAGCTTTACCACGGCGATCTGACCTGTTGACGCGGCCTCCATGAGAGGAGTACGAGGCACCATCCCTTTATCTAGGAAATGATCCATGTCGACCTGCTCTCCTTGTTGGAAGGCCGAGAATGCACGTTCTATTTCTTTATTTTCGCGGCAACGATATTGGGATTCGTATAGTCGTTGGTGCGCTGGATCGGCGGCGCTGTAGAGAGGCGAGCTCCACCCGTTGACGTCCGCACCGTGAACGAGGAGAAGTCGTACTATTTTGATGTCTCGAGCACGGACCGCGGTGAAGAGAGGTGTATTGCCGTAACAGGAGAGTGTGTTCGGAGTTGCTAGGGCTGGAGTCGAAATAAGAAAATGCGATACGAGGTCATAGTCATGTTGGGCGATGGCGAGGTGGAAAGCATGAGATCTTGCGCATGACTGGGCAAAAAGAGGCGGGGGAGGCGGCGCGATTTCATCGCTTGGGGCACTAACCACTGGCGTTGTATGGCTATAGTCACCGTATGGGGGTGCTGATGGAATAGGGGGTGTTCATGATCAAACATAACGTTGGACGACGATGGTGAGTCAAGTGTCTTATATATATATATATAGTTCGGTGCTGTTGAAATCGTAATTTCAATTACTAGTCGATCCGTGGGAGCTACACGTGTACTTTCCAGGACTTTCCACCATGACATGGATCTATGCGGCTGTGAATGTGAGCTTTAACAGAAGTCAAATCTGTTGACTACTGCGTGAGTAACGATGTCCACGATATTCTGACAAGACATTTCATTATAAGATGGAAAGGTTGGAATACAATACCCAGACATAAACAAGGGGGCACGGAAATTGCGGCCCGGTACATGCCGGTGGTAGGTAGGTTCCCTCAAACATGCGCTTAAAATATTTTTACAACATATTGTTTTCACCTTTAATGGAGCATATATTAGACAAAATATATTGGATTTTGTCTCAAATAGACTGTTCTAAGCAGACAAGACCACCATGAACAATGAAGATAGCTGCACAGAGATGATATCTGTGACCAAAGTCAGTCAGACAATTGTACCGAGAGACAAGGGGGTACTGGAATGTCGGCTCAAGAATGTGTTGATCTCGGGTACGTACCAAGATGATGGTTATGTGAATCGCGTTCAGCATCGAGCGGAAGGCCAGTGAAGAAGCTGATTGGTTTAGGGTCAACGGCCGGTGATGTGGCCACGGACAGGAATGAAAAGTTACCATATATATACATATGACGTCACAATGACATCATAGAGGTAGGTAGGTTCCTGCTCCGACTGTCTTAAAAAATATTTCGACCCTGTGTAATAAAATATAATTTTCGGGCCCCCTTGGACATAAAACCCAATCCTGGAAAATACTGCCGCCATTGCGTCAGTCGACGAGCAGCGACGGCGGGACAGCTGAGCCTCTGAGGTTTACCGTCGTTTACTAACTAGGCAGCAGCGTCGATCAACATCTAGTTACGGTAAGTATGATCGATGCATCTGTCCGATTTATCCGATCCTGTGACGCTTTGTGACCGATTCTTTTAACCTTCCCTTTTGAAATTACTAAGCATATCAATAACCTCCAGCTTTCACCTTAGCTTCAACCACCATCCCAGTCGACAGTAACAGACCGCTCACGGCTAGACGCGGTACCGACTCCGAAAGGCGTGTATCCCGGCCTCTCTTGAATTGTCTTTAACCGTGCTTCTGAGGCTCTGCGCTCAGCTCACGACCAAATCCCGTGGTATCTGTGAGTGTTGTTAATGCTGTGAAAAGGGCGCATATATTGACTATTTTCAAGGGGAAAATGTCACAAACCTGTTCATTTTGCCATATAGTTGCATTGCCTAACGCCCAAAATCTCCGTTCGACTCGTGTCGCCCAGCTACTGCGCCAGAACGGACCGCCGTTGGAAGCCGAAACGCCCTCTCTACTGGTTGCCGTCAGAGATACACCTGCTTCTCTTTCAGCAATCGACGAGGAAATCCAAGAGACGCGAAAGGCGTTGGAAAAGCTGTTACGAGAAAGGGAACGAGTCACGTTGTATGCTTTAGATGCTACGACGCTGCTGCACCCGATTCGCGCGCTGTCGAACGAGATTTTCTATGAGATCTTCTCATGGTGTGTGTCTGACTGGCAGGACATCATGACGGCGCCTCAAGGACCCGAAGATTCCCTCGACCCACGACGCCCGCCTTGGACGTTCACCCGTGTCAGTCGAAGGTGGCGTGACGTAGCTCTCTCTTTACCCCGTCTCTGGTCTACCATCATATTCGACACCTATCGGTACAAGGAATTTCGTGTGTCGCATAGGACCTGTCTTTATAGGCTCGGCCTCCAGCTTGAACGTTCTCGAGATTCTGATCTGTCCGTCTCACTTCATTCCGGTTCTTCTCGTCCCATTTCAGAGCATCCTGCTTTTGCATTGCTGGAGCTCAGCGCGTGCAGATGGAAACGGTTGTATACGAACCTGCCGCCAAGCACGGTGGCAGCATTTTCAGGAAACGTGTTCTCTAGATTACGGGAGCTCGTTGTGAGGATCAAAGACACCACGCCTTCCTCAGAGCGGTCTATTGTTGTGGATACGTTCAGGTCGGCAGTTCACCTGCGAAGCTTTCAGTCTCGCGGCAACGCCTATCCATGCATTGTCTTTCGTCTTCCCTGGTCCAATTTGACCGCCTACACCTGCGACGATTCCTCTGATAAACACAGCTGGACTGCTATGAAGCAATTAAAGTCGGCGAAACGTCTATCTCTGTACTGCGGAAGTTCCAAGGCCTCTCCAAGCTCTCCCATTACGTTTCCGACTGTGCAGGATCTTGTCGTAGAAGAAACACGATCCTCTCATTCTGGGGCTATCGCTCATATTCTCAGATTCATTGTACTCCCATCACTTTCCTATCTGACTCTCAACTTCCCCCACGATCGAATTGTTCACTTTCCCAAAATAGCTACGTCCTCCGCCCACTTGAAGACTCTTGTCCTCGCTTGCAATTTCATCCACGACCCTCGAAATATTAAACATTTTCTCGATTTTCTCCACGTTGTCGACCGTGTTGAGAACCTTCATTTCCACACGACAAATCTCCCTGACGACCTTCTAGTAGGACTGACCATGAAGTCTGACCAGCACTTGATATTACCAACACTACGCAACCTTACGTTTTCACCAAAGTTTCCTTCAGTTAACGCCAAACCGTTCTTCGATATGCTCGAGTCCAGATATAAAGGAGCGTTAGAGACGAGAAAGGAGGAGCCAACCGGTGAGATTTCTAGCAAATTCGAAAGCGACAGAGAGCACCCGCCTCGACGTACGTTCTTGGAGAACATTCGGTTCGCAAGTTGTAGTACGGTCCCTTTCGAAGCTGACGAGGATATGAAGCGGTGGGAGGACATATGTGATGAGCTCAAAGTGGTGTATGAATCGACGTAGATTGGGATTTGCTAATCGCTGAATAGATGTTATGTTCTATTACTTTAGTACCTTTGGGAAGAAACGTCGAGGCATCGACGTGGTTTATAATACGTGTCTTATTCCAGACAGATCACGGATAGATACATAGAGGGACAACATGACTGAAAGCAATGATATCAAACTCGAGAGCAGTTCGTAGAACGGGGAAGAAAACATGATAGTGAGTGGAAAGCATGCGAGACGATAGCAAAAAAGAGAGTAAATTTGGGAGAGACAAAAAATGAAATCACAGTCCGTTGCCGGCAGTAACACCGACGTCTTCACTGGCTTATACTTTCAGTGTTAAGACCTCAATCAGCGTAGGACATGATTCGAGGGAGTTGACAGTCCCTTGGTCCTGTGATAAAAAGCTCTGCCGGCAGACCGAGCAACGAAGTCGCCGAAGTGTGCGGACTGGGACTGCGTGGAGGGGATGGCAGATATGCATGGTCAGTTGGACGCGTCTTTGAGGGCGGAGGAGCATAGGAAATCGATCGATAGTGGCTCGAAGGGGCGGACGAATGCGGTGGCAGCATGTCCGAGTCAGTGTTTCGTGGCGGAGATGCGACGTGGAGAAGGGCGGGCGGGCCAGTGGCAGCGGGTGGCGGGGAATAGCACATCGAGTGACGACTACTCATGGAGGCGGGGGAAGGCGGGGGGACAGGAATGACGGCCATGTCGATGTCGACGTTGACGCTGACGTTGACGCTGTGGTTGTCGGGTGGTGGAGTGTCAAACTCCATACCTAAGCTGGTGTCACTGCTCGAAGCCATGGACTGAGGGCTGGGAGGAGATTCCAGCGAGGCCATGTCAATGTCTTCCTCGTCCTCGCCCTCGTCGCAATAGTCCTCGTCTATCGTGCCGTCGCCACTGATATTCTTCTGCCGGGGGAGCCGTTTCTTAGGAGTGTACTTGTGCGCGCCGGACCTGTGTCGCGTAAGCTCCGACGAGTCCGCCGTTTTGAAGCCACATTCAGAACACTTCTTGTTTTTCACGTTGTAACTGAGGGAGGGTGGTGAGTTGATGAAAAAGGGAGGCATTTCAGAGGAACTCACTGCATCTTGTTCATGTGGGTCTTCAGATTCGAGAGCTGTAGAGACGTATTGTTGCAGCCGGGGAATTTGCAGCGATATTTACTGTCGGGGGAAATCAGCGACGTCGAGACAAGGAAGGAGAGAGAAATTTATGTACACAGCGTCAAGTTCCTCCTTCGGCAAGTGTAGTTTTTCGTGGCGCTTCAAGTCACTTGCCTTCGTGAACCCCTTGATGCACTTTGGATGCAGGCATGGGTATGGGCGTAAAGCAGTAGCGACGGCCTGCGAAGTGAATGATGATGAGATGTACTAAGACGCTACACGCAGTGAAGGTGACTCACAACCATGATATCAGCAGAGTAGGGTAGTTGGGGGTACGCAGGGGAGTGGAGGAATGACTTTGCGCGCTCAACGACGAGGCTTAAATTCCCAGTGGATATCCCAATTCGGCCGTTGAGAAACCATAACGTTTGAACTTTGTTGAAGCGCGTAACGTGCTAATTTATTGAACCCGGTCACAAAGAGCAATCACTGCCGTGTCTGGGTACGGGCAGGCCGTGAATTTGCCTAGAAAGTGATCGAGAAGTCGAAGAAAGAAGGAAATACAAGAAGATTAGAATAAGGAACAAGGCTGTGAAGCGAGGGATACCAAATTTGGGAGCAGAGTAATCCTGGAAAATCATATGTGGCGTCTGTTTTTGTCCAAGATGTGCTTCGACCTAAGATCAATTAAAGATGGATCTGGCGACCGCACGGAGCCTTCACAGCCTCCAGAATCAGGGCCTGGAGGGAAATAAATCCGAATTCGGGAGACAAAGTAAGTTGGGAAACTCTAATTCACCATCTCGCCCTGCAATGTCGGGGTTAGGTCGAGTGGAAGCCAATGATCGAACAAATTTTACCGGGGATATTGGACCAGACACAGCTCCACGTCGCATTGTATCTAAAGCAATCAGTGACTGATTGCTTCCATGTACTTATCAGGAAGATAACTGGATCGATAAGAGCGGAGGGCGAGCTTCCAGGGCCGACATCTTCTGTTGAACAACCAAAAAAAAACAACGAAACCATCTTCCTACGTAGTCAAGTATCGTAATCGACGTGTTTCACGGCTTTCGGAATATCGCTGAATGGCGAGTTTCCACCCCAGATCGTTGGCCAATCCTCTTTACGCACAGTCAGGTGGGAAATCTGGCCATTTGACCCCTTATTCTTTCGTGAAGTAATCCGCGTTGTTCAATATCATGGGTACAGAGCCCGACCAGAATCCACGGAAGCGAGCAGGGGTGGGTCGGCACCGCGAAGTTGCGCATGGGTCTCCACCATGAACCAGTCAATGTAAAGGAACTTGGAACCAAAACGGAAAGCAAGGAGCGGAACACCATGTTTTCCTAGATCCCTCTTAAATTGTGAGTAAGGGGAGTAAGGGCCGTAGGACAGGGCACGAAACAGTATTGGGAGTACAACAGAAGAGAGAATCGAGATTCCCGACGTGGGCGCCACTATGCAGGGACGCTGATGGTGATCGATCTTTACGTGATCCTTGGGCCTTTGCATTTGCCTCTTACTTTACAAATCTTCATGACCGGCTCAGCAGATCTCTCTATTTATTGCTCGTCCATAATGCAACAGGAGAAAACAACTATAAATAAGATCCTGGAAACGTTCAAAATGTGAGAGTAGCCGGATTATCTACATTGACTCGTAAACCACCTTCAGCTCATCACATATCTCATCCCAGCGCATGATCTCTTCCACCTTGTCGAAAGAGGGCTTGGGGTCGCGCTTGAGACGAAGCTCCTGCAACAGAACACGCGGAGGCGGGTGATCCGCGGCGTAATCTTCCTCAATTTTGATATCCGTGTCGCACGGTTCTTTCTTGACTTTGCCAGTCCTCACGTCGCTTTTGTATCTGGACTCCAGCATACGAAGGAATGGGATGGCGTTAAAGCTAGGAAGACCTGGAGAAAACCGGAGTATGCGCAAGCTGGGCAAAATGGGAGCCTGATCAGCCACAATAGTCATTCCAAGGAGGAGACTATCGGGAAGGGTGAGTGCGCTAAGACGCAGGTTGTCAATTCGAGTGGTGGTACGAAGAAACTCGATGAAATTGGTCACATTTTCCTGATCGTGAAGGAAATCGCAGCCGACGCCAAGTTTTGTAAGATGGGTGAGAGGTGCAGCCGTTTTGGGGAAGTGAACAATACGATCTTCGGGAAAGCCAATGTTCAAGAAAGTGAGTGACGAGAGAACGAGTGAGTCAAATACGCGAGATATGCTTCCGCTACAGGACTTCGCCATCTCTTTCATGACAGCATTGTGTACGGACGGCATTGGGATGGGGGCGTCTGGAGAGGCAGTAGAATTGCGGAAATATAAACATAGGTCACGGACAGACGTGAGCCTCTCCATGACGGCCCAATTATGTTTGCTGGAAGCGTCGGCGCAGGTGTACGAAGTCAAATTTGCCCAAGGGAGACGCAAAATGCGACATGGATCCGCATCCGCACATGCACGGAACGTTTGGAGGGAGAGAGCAGACTCGAATGTATCGACAATCATGGATCGTTGTACGGGAGGTGAGCCGGCCTTGACTTTCACGACTAGGTCGCACAAACAAGGAAATGCGTTACCCGAAAACGCTGCCAAGGAACGAGGTGGCATGTTAGCATAGAGGGATTTCCATCGGTATGCGCTAGCTTCGAGAAGAGCGAACGCAGGATGGTTGTGTAAGTCAGAGGAAGAGCTGCTTCGAATGAAGACGGTGAGGTCACACTCTCTGGCGCGCGCGAGCTGGGTGCTGAGCCTGAACAAGCATGTTCTATCGGTAACTTTGAGCTCCGAGTATCGGGATGAATCGAATATAACTGTAGACCATAATCGTGGAGAAGATAGAGCGACATCGCGCCATCTGTGGCTGACGCGGGTCAACGTCCAAGGAGGTCTCTGGGGATCTAGGGACTCTGCAGATAGATACCCGGACGATGCCCTGAGATCTCCCCAGTCGTAAACACACCACGAAAATATCTCGTGGAATACTTCATCTGAAAGTGAGCGAATAGGGTGGAGCAGAGTCTTTGCATCCGCGAGTTGAAGTTTAACTAGCTCCCTTTCACGTAAGAGACCTCCCAACACCTGTTGAGCTTCGGCAATCATTTTTTCAAGATCTGCAAGCCTTGCTGGTCCGTCTGTGATAGCAGCGAGTAGCGCAGGCTTCTCTGCATCCAATGGCGGGCCGTTCTGCCGCAAGAGCTCAGCTAAGCGAGCCGAACGCAGAGCGTGTTGGTCTGGCACAGACTCTATACCGCAAAAACCGCAAGAATCTGGCATTTTCTGAAATGAATCGTGTCAGTCTGTGCTCCATTCAGCAATGTACAAGCGAATCTTACTGCAAATCAGGTTTTTCAGGGGTTGTTTCTTGCCAAACTGTTTCGTCGAAGTCGATTTACAGGATCGTAAAGGAAAATACGCGTCCGGCTGCGATATAACTCTTTAGGACACGAGAGAATGGCAAGTGTCGACTCTGAGATGGTGGTTCTTTGACGCGACCATTCCTCGAATGCCATTCAATTGATGTGCGCCGTCAATGTCGACGGCACGGGCCGTCTCGGCTTGCTGGTACCTTTATGGAATGTCTAACGGTCGCGCTATGTACCTACGTCATTCCGACAGTTAATCATACCTTATATAGTAATGGGACTCATGGGAGCGCAATGCTACAGGCACAATGTATGCAAGCAAATTAACAACCATATAAGGGATGTTCCGTTAGGAGCACTTAAGTTAACAAACCATAAACAACCATAACGCCGACAGGGGTGAGACTATGTCCCATTTTGTACATAGCCCATGCGTATGTCCATTAATAATAAATACAAGGGAGGGGCTATGTCCGAGTTTGTACTTAGGTTATAAGCGTCTCCAAGTGTTGCCTGGCTAACCTCCATATCTCTTTTCAGTGTCTTGATTTCTCACTTGCCTTCCCAGGTGTCCTTCAAAATATTCTTCATCATCGAGATATATTTTAACCACGAGGGGCAATCCAACCAAGAGAATGTGCGGTCTGCCACATGGAGCACTTGGTACAAGGTATGTGATTTAAGCCAGAGCCTGCATATGATCAGCATGCATTCTACAGGTCTACAGCGAGGAAAACCATACAATTGCAGCCTTCTCTGGAAGCTGGACCGTCGCAACATATATTTATGGCCATCAAATATGACCTTTCCTTCATCAACGGTGGTTGCGAAATATGAAAGAAGGATGTTCACCTACCCAATGTCTTATGATCCCAGCCGTCGTTCCTGCTGAAAGTTGTATAACTATTTGCACATGGAGATACCCTGGCGTGTGCTAAAGAACGTAACTGGATAGAAAATGTTGTTCATTACGACATGATGAGTACAGGACAATTGCAACAGGAAGAAGCAATGATGAAAACGAAAACAGCTCTCAGTATGTCATCTATATTGGTTGCTGCCAATACCATTCTTTCTTTATATATAAATCAGCCTTAATATCCGTCTTGGACGAAGCTCCCAGTGTAGGAATGTGTATCCGACGGCCTCACAGTGTCAATGTCCGACTTATTGAAACAGAGAATGCACTCCGTGCTGGATTGGAAAGAAGCTATATCCAGATGCAGAGGTTTGATGGCTGTTAATTGCGGTCAGGTTTTCAAAAGCAGTGGAGATGGTGGGAGATCAGAAACACTCTACATACCATGTTCCATCTCCACAGCAGTCTGTTTGCACTGGGAAGGAGGGCCCCAAAGGGATAATCTTGACACAAATGTGTCACACTTATGTAAGGCGTTAGCGTGAGTCCGAGCTCGGACTCACGGTCACGGTGTTGTGATGTGACTGACCCTATTGTGTCACAACTGTCATTTTTAAATCAGACAGTTACCACGCGTAGCTGCAATGTTCTTGGGCTTTCCGCTATTTGCAGGATAGGTAAAAATTGCTAGGGAACACCTGACAAAGAAAGAGAAATATTTAGTGCTCATCTTGGCACCGACAAACTTGGTAAGGCTAGATCGGGTATATACATAAGACCAGAAATTATGTACTTGATTGGTACTTCTCCAACTCGAACCACTCACACCATTTGTTGCAGCGATGGTCTTTTGGAAACCCATCAAAAGCATCAGGTACGTTACCTTCCCCAAACATATCGGTGTTACCAGTTGTGACGCTGGAAAAACCTGTTAATATCATCGGACTTGAGCCTTAGCAATCACTCACTTTGGACTTGTCATAACCTGTGAGTCTGTCAACACCAGCCCCACACCTGGGCGAATGAGTAAGACACGTCCACCAGGGTTAGCACATGGAGCTCACCCTGGAAGTCCGAAATGAACACCACTCTGTGAAGCTGCTCGTACTGAACATGCTGAACGAACATTAGGAACTCAGCACGTTCAATCTCCTCCCCATTCTGCAATGCCTCATATGCACTGGAATTCCCATTCCATACATACTTCACAAAATCCCCTTCCAGCCACTCTTCCACCAGCCAAGTATGCACAGTCCAGGTGCCTCCTCTATGATTACCTTTGATCGTCTGCACAATCGCCGTCTCTGCAAACCGGAACTCCAGGATTGTCCATGGTGGCATGCTGCCTTTCTTTTTAACAAAGTGATGGATCCATTCATAGGAGAATTTTAAGATTGCGTCGCACCACATTGCGCACGTTGCCTCCTTCTCGATAGCTTTGGTTTCTGCAACCTTGGTGAACCTCTTGTATGAGCCCTCAGAGTTAGGTTCCACTTTGTCGGCTGTTCCTTGGACAAAAGGCCGTTTGTAACACACCGCACCCAACAATTGACTTGGGACCGTATCGCCGTTATTAGGGACCTCCAAAGAACCTTTCCAAGCAATTTTAAAAGCGCCCGTACCACAGTTTCGGCCGTTTGTGCTATGCCCAATAAGAGTCCCAAAGAGAGAAGCATCGTATTCAACGGTAGATGCCTTCTTGCTCTCTTGCAGTTGCTTCAATGATCGATGAGCAACCACAGTGATTCCTACACGCCATGAGCTCATGTTCTCTGGTATCACATCTTCAGTTAACCATCCCCAGTTCGAAACATACAACTTACCAGAACTAGTGCCACCCTTACCACTGCCCTTGAACAAGCCAGCCCACCGCAATCCCGCGGTCAACTCTTCCTCATCAACAACATCAAAAGAAACCTCCAGCTGCTCAGGACGACGTGTTGTCTGACCCCGCAAGGCTGTCTGGACCTGCTGGCTGCGAAGAGAGCTGGTAGGCTCCGTTGCTCTATTCTGGGGCACAGACATCTGTATACGTCCATTCAACGACTGCCCTCTCAGGTTCATGCTGATCACATACCAATTCCAAAGTCCCATTACCGGGCCTTGTTACTGCCATGCTTGTTGGCATCGTAAACGTAAACAAACCCGCTTCATCGTAGTTCTACATTAATCATCAACATAGCTGTGCCACATCCGTCTGTGTCGGGTACTCACACTAAGTCTCTGCATGCGGTCAGCAGAATCGCTTCCCTGACCATCCTTATTCCTCTGCTCCAAGATGGTCTGAAAAGTAAACAGTCGCCATCAATGCATGTACATTGTTCTCATAAAGCAAGGTTACGAACACGTGGGACTCGGCTGGGTTGGTTCGTATCCTTGCGCGGTGATCTGCAACCAGGTGCACTTGAGGGTCTACGTCCTCTCTGTGCAGACCAGCGATGACCTCCTGTTCCAATGGTAGAATCAACGAAATCTTCTTCTTCATCTGAGGCAATCCTTGTTCTCATCCGCTTTGCCTGAGGCTCAATTGGGAGGGTCGAAGTCCTGCTCACAATGGCTGGTAACTCATCGTCATCGTCGGTTAGCTCGGGACAGACGTGGAGTGGACGCTTGCCCCTTGGCCGCACTGGGGTACTCTTCGGAGTCACCTGGGTGTAACACGTTATGAGACATCTTGGGGAAAACCTACACTGCGCTCACCTTAGCTTTTCCTTTTCCCTTCTGTGCAGGTGAATCTTTGACTGGAGAGCTCGACTGATCTGAATCCCGCTGCCTGGGCTCCTTAAGTACATTTACTTCCCACCATTCTTCGAACTCCAGCATGTAGTCCAGTGGCACATGAAAACCAAACTCGATTTGCCCTTGGGGATGGACCCAGTTGCCAGTTTTTGGATCTGTCTGGCCACCCCACATAACCATTTCTTGAGCATTCGGGCAAGTCCCATTCTCAAGGAACGGCAACACCCTTGCCTGTTTCTTATTGCGCAAGATGAATCGTGTGAAATCCCAATTGTAGCCCTTGGAGACACCAGGCACCCTCCACAGATACTCCTTGCGAAGGATTCTCTCCAAATCCATCCGTTTACACACCACAGGGACTGATATTCCCTCGTACATATTTTTCTGCCACAAAATGTTTAGCTAGATGCGAGAACAGAGCAAATGAGAGTGTGCCATACCCAGTGTGGTTCAACAGTTTTCTTAGTCCTCATCACCAGCACGTCAACCACCACGGTCATGGTTTCCTGCTGTTGAATAGATGCTGCCAGCTTCCCGTACTTCTCTGTTTCAGATGCGTGACAAATGTGATTGACGTTGTACCCCTTTGCTGTGGCTCTGGGATCTCCAGGACGGCCTTTGGGCATGGCGACTGCTCTCCGAGCATCAGGTGTAGCATCTGTGACCAGTCAGGCGTCATGAGCGTCCAGAGCGAGGTACCGACTCACCTGCTTTGTTTGCGTTTGTCACACCGCGGGCAATTAAACCAATATGGGGCATTCCATAAGTTTGCTTTTCACGACGATTGGATGGTCCTGCATCCACATCCACGGTCACTGGTGATCGAGCATGATGGGAAGTTGGCCGCCTCGCTGACTCATGAATAGCTGACCAAAGTGAGGTCAAAAGTGAGTTAATTCATTTGAATCAAGCAGTACTCACCCGTTTTTACCCTCGCTGTCCTCTGTTTCAGCATCTTGAATGCATCCCCACAGACAAGGATCTCTTTCGTCTGTTTGTTGCCATTGACACGCGTGACGATGTTGCAATATTCCCGCTGCTCTCCAGCGGCAATCCAGTGCTTCTCTCCCAGTTCTTTGGCCGTTGGACACCCGGCATACTCACACTGCACCAACTCCACAGGATCTCTCCTCGTGCTGAAAAACACAGGTGTGCCGTCGGTGTCCGTCTCGTCAAGATCCTCGTCTTCTGCACTGTCTGCGCCGTGCCGGTACCGTGATTCACCTACATTGGTAGAACATTAGTCATGCAAGCCAGAAACCCAATCAACTTACTTAGGTCTTGGTATCGAGAAGGTCCCACTATGAACACGTGAGGCATCTTTAGGTCCCAACGCCGAGTATGCAAAATAGAACATACCTTGGCCTGATCCTCCTCTGACCCGCCAACGCAGGGCCAAATGAGTGGACCCTGCGAGAGCCAGTCCAGACAAACGGGCGGTCCTGGGTAGAGCCCCACCACCAGCCAGAACAAACAAATCATAGGCAGTGTCCTCGGCAGTGGAATAAGTGCCCTCGCGATACATCACCTCTACCAATACATCCATAACTGTGGTCCTGTCCATGTCAACATCTGAGCGGTCACATCAGTGAAGGGAACTGAGCTTTGTTGGTGTTATACTCACATACAGGGACGCTTTTTCCCGATGTTCCCATTACGAAAATTGTTCGCCAGTTGGTGCCTACCAATGAAGTGCCCATTTCGGTTGGCCGGTATGCGTGGACGCCTATGGTGAAAAAAACCGTGAGTAAGAGCATGTAGATACCGACGTGGGACGATATGGCGGTGACTGCCAGGCTGACAGCCATGGCTGCTAGTAGAACTGCATGCATCCAATGATGAGTTGAGACTATCCTCTCCAGAGGTTCGATGTTGATGTCCATGGTCGCTTCAGAGGACCGTAGACAGATTTGTTTGGGCATCCCCCCCCTCTCTCTCAGGGGCTGACCTGTCGGACGCATGCCATGGCAGATTCATCGCTTAAATTCTGTTGCCGCCACGTCGTTCCGACGGAGTCCTCAATCCCGCTAGATCCTACTCGTACGCTTATGCTCCTGTGGAACACACAGATCATTTTCTTCTGCTTAACTATGCCTCGCAAGCGCAAAGCATCTCCGCGTGCGTGCTCGACCAGAAGGTCCTTCTCTGGAACCCCAACTGAACTGTGTATTTCAGCTCCAGGTGTTCCTCGAAAGAAAAATCAAAACAAACCAAATCGTGGGTCAACTCGCGCAGCATCATGAGTTCCAGCAACTCACCTTCCTTTTTGCCAGCCCCTGATGATCTCATTCTCCCTCGAGTGGTGGAAATGTATGAGATGAGGCAGTCGGATGCAGCCATACTCAAGGATCTACCGCTGGTGTTTGATACCCATATGTATGGCCTAGGGTGCGTCCAGTTGCTATCTTGTTCCTATTTACTTTGACCTAGGTCCAGCTTGACGAATCTCAAAAAACTGCGAAACAGGTATGGACTGACCAAGACTCGCAAACAGTCTCACACGGTGGAGACTATTGATGCAGAGATTCGTTGGCTCCATGCGAAGTTCCCCACATCAGGCATGGAACGAACGCGAGATCACCTGGCAAAATATTGCCACAAATGGGTTTCACGGTGCGACACAGCTCATTCCAGATGACCTGTCTAACAGTTACTTCAGTAAGGTATTGACGGATTGGTTCAGGACCAACGAACCTGAACTCTTCCGCAGCCGCAGGCAGGGGCGTCTCTTCCGCCGTCGCTTTTGGTCTGCTGGTCCATTTGACCTGTGGTGTGTGGATCAGCATGACAAGTGGAAAAAGTTCGGCTTGCGTTTGCATATGGGTCTCGATCCTTTCACCGGGGTGATCAAATGGCTAAAAATTTGGTGGACCAATCGCAACCCCATTCTTATCTGCAGCTACTATTTGGATGCGATTGCTGCGTCTGGGTGTAGGTGTCCTACCTATCTCACAGAGCCGGTCTGATGTGCAGTGTACAGTCATGCCGCTAGTCATGCAGAGTGATCCTGGAACAGAAAACGTCAGACTTGCAAAGGCACACACGTTCCTGCGCCAGTGCCAGGATCCAGGCCTTGCCGGCACGATTCAACACCGATGGATGCGCCTCAAGAAGAATATACCCCCAGAGATTGGTTGGAGTCAGATGCGCAGGAGCTGGGCTCCTGGATTTGAGATGCTACTGGAGGAGGGCCTTTGGAGGGGCATTTTCAGTCCTGCCAATCCCTTAGAGGTGTGAGTACCTTATTTTTCTTCGGTTATAAATGACCTGACCTACCAATCCAGTCTCATTTTCCGATATATATTCATACCGTTTCTGCAAAGTGAGCTGGATGACTATGTCTACATGTGCAACCGGCGTTGCAAACGTAGAGACAAAAGAAAGGTTCGCCCACACGGCGTTCCACTTCACATTGAACAAAGGCCCCAATTCTATGGTTGCCGGAGCTATGCGGTGGGCGCAGACTCAATGGACCTGCCTGAACTGCTGCTAACGTTGGAGAACAGGTCGCTATTGAGCCAGAAACAATTGAGTTGGCGAGAGGTATATATGCGCCTGCAGACCACCACGTCTTCAAGCTGGTCCCTGATTCTTTCCGACGTTTGGCAGACGAGCTGATGGAGGAACTGGGTTTGCCCGATGTGGTCCAGGAGCGTGTTTGGGAGCTTTACCTAGAGCTTCTCCACAAGTTTCATGCCCGAGGGATTTTTGGAGATCCTGAATGGGCGGAGTTTGTCAAGATGGCTCCAGAACAGAAGGACCGTGAGGACGAGGAGGAGGATATACCTGATGAGCCTATCCTGGCTGAACAGCCGCTTCAATGGAACCAGCATATCCAGTATTATGGTGGAGTCAATGGGGACTAGGGGAGCGTAAGTGCGTGTCAACGTCCAAGAAAATGATTCTCACCTTTCGTGGGACTAGTGGAATGGCAGAACAACGAATGGGAACCCAAGCCCGACGAGCCGGACTTACCTGATGGCGAGGACCTGGAAAATGACGAATTTTGGAGAGCGGCAGGCTGGGCTGATGAGGTCGAAGAAGAGTATGAGGATGATGAAGACGATCCTAGTGCCCCAAGCACGTTTTATGTACCGCCAGAGGAGTTTGAACAAATGTAAATTATAGCCAAGAGTTAATTACTTTTTCACATTCGTATATTAAACTACTGGCTCGCGAAGATGTTGCTAAGATAGTCTCTACTTGCGTGACCGTTCCTCAAACCGTTTGCGCAGCGTCCGCTTCAATGCATCATTCAATTTTCTAGACTCTGAGCTCTCGGAACTAGCACCAGGTGGGTAGCGGGTAAGGTGAGTTCTGTCCCCGTATTCTCGTCCACATGCCCGGCCACTACGTTCACCACAACGACATTCCACCAAAGTTCCATTCCTGGTGCCCTCACCTCATAGTCCAAGCCACGGACGTGACGCCCGACATATTCACCTTCAGTGACCATCCAGAGATCATAATCTCTTTGATGAGGATGGC
This sequence comes from Armillaria altimontana, assembly GCA_022818075.1. Taxonomy (NCBI): domain Eukaryota; kingdom Fungi; phylum Basidiomycota; class Agaricomycetes; order Agaricales; family Physalacriaceae; genus Armillaria; species Armillaria altimontana. Next base: position 3,176 of record JAIWYR010000053.1, on the reverse strand, counting down.
GAACTTTCATCCTCGGCACATCCACCGCCACAGGCTGCTTGTAGACGGTCCTCACCAAGGCAACCTGATCTCCAAGGGTCATCGCTTTGACCACCACATCTTTGTTGTTATCGGGTAGAGTGACGCGCATCTCTTTGTTTCTTAACTGCGGATGTTCCCACCAGTACGAGGCCCACAGAGGCGACTGGGACGACGGCTGAGGTGGGGTAACTGGGCGTGGATGCATGTCTTCCACAGCCGTGGAATGCTCGACTGGTGGACGCCGTATTTCCTCATGCATGAAGTATTCGGAGGGTCGGAAGGTGTTCTGAAATCGAGTTAAAGGTCGAAAGATCAACAAAGGCTCCCCAGTGCTGATGACCATGAGTATCAATACCACAAATTAACAAATCAGCATACTGTAGCTCCCAAATGTCCTTGTAAACAAACCATTCAGCACTTTGAGGATTAGCACCAGAGTAGCGATTGAGCTCCACGAGAACACTAAGACCGCTGGTTAATCGGGGTGTTGGCCACCAACCGGGGACCCCTGGTCGTGTGTTTTGCACAGGGACATGTATGACATCCCTAACTGTTCCCTCATAGGTGCAAAACCGGTGATGAGGCTTGCTGATGCGAACCTCCACACCAAGCCAAGGAACGGATAGCCTGGCTTGTTGGTCTGGGTCAGTCGCTTTGTCTGCGCGAGAATGGGGCGGTCGTGTGACCACCACACAGTTGCGATGGCTATGGAACAACTATTACTCAATGAGTACGGTCAACCACTGTACACAATGCATAGAATACCTTCATCTCCGAAGAGCTATGGTCGCGCTGACTGGCAAGCGGGCGGTCCCATTGTAAGAAAGTAAGATTGGGTCCCTGGACTTGGTCAACCCATCCACCGAGCGACGGCGTCCCGACAATCTCCACATAGTCACCAACCTGCACATCCTTCCAGACATCTCGCCATGAAATAGTGCGGGTTCCAGTGCCGTCCTCTGCTGTAATCTCCAATCCTTTCACTGCCACTGCTTCTACCGTAGCACGTGTTTTCCCTTCATCTATCAGAACTACCAGACCTGGTTCAAAAACCCATTCTTGAACAGGCGGGAACATGTCGCATTCCCAAACTAAGGGATGACCACTGTCGAAGAACATTTTGGCGTGTTCCAAGTCAAAGGCTCAGCGAGGCTGAGTGCATTTGCATGCGGTACCTCCAATATATATAGTCCCGATCGTAGTGGTGTTCTTGTATGACGGAGGGCTGGTGCAAAGCGTTGGAAATAGCAAGAAGTACGGGTTCAGGACGATAGCCCTGACGTTTCCGTTTGAGGGATGTGCCATTTCTTTGGTGGGGGACTACCAGCACCTTGTAACCCCAGGTCAATGTTTGCCACACGAGAGCTGTGTCCCCCCGATATCGTCCACTGCGGACGCGGAGCCAGTCGCCTCTTCCCAAGCCCGTTCCTCGCCAATCCTCACGCGGACGGGTCCACCAATCCTCGGCCTCCACAGATTCCAATATAGGGCTCCCTCGTCGCAAAGCAACACCGGGTGCCCGCAAGAGGCGTGTTTCCAAGTCATCCAAGATATCACCATTGATACTCGCTCGGTGCATTCTCGATTCAAATAAACCCATCCTCGCAACCAGGGTAGTACTACCGCTCGGTGAGGACACTCATCTTCGTCCTGGATGGAGGTCGACAGTCGGTACTCCATGCCTGCCTGCCCAAGGAAATGTCAGCATCAGGAAGAATCACCTAGGTTGGCTTCGCTCACTCGACAACGTACGCGATGCAACAGCATGACCGTCTGTGCCCCGCCAGGGTTCGTTGCCTGAGCTTGCGTGCAGCGATCACGAACACTTTCCAGCCACGTCTCAAAATTCTCCGTGGCATCGGCCTCATCGGTCTGAGTAGCACTTGGGTTGGTGGGTGTTACACTGGATGGGTCGGGTTCTCCAGCTAACGGCGTGTGAGTTGAGGAAGGACGGCCGCACTGTAAGCGCGCTCACCAGTGTACGAGTCGTAGTCCTCCTCGTCCCATTCTTCTTCCTCCTCACCAGCTTCGTCATCTATGAATAGATTCTGTATGGGTGGAGTCAGGAGGAGACTGCCACAAGTCGTAGGTCTACGTACACCTGACATTGAGAAACAATTTTAGCACTTAGGGTCGAACTGATGATGGCATAGTAGCCATCAATAATATTGCTCTGATCTATTCATATGGTGGTTTGTTGGGAAGTGGCGAAAGCGTGAGAAAGGTGACGAAGCGATTCCCTAGTACACAGCCAATGTTGGACGCTCGGCTTGGTTGTGCCGAGCGTCCAACATTGGTCATCTATATCACTGTTGGCCGATCAAACTTCCCACGCCTTACCTTTTTTTCAAACCGTCATCATGGACCAAGGAATGCCCATTCATACGCCGCAAAGTGAGTAGTAGTTCACGCCATAAGGCCGCTTGTTATTCTTCTCTTTACTATGCTACAAATAAAATTGGGCGAATCTCTGTAAGGCAGACAGTACGCATCAACTCTTATCACGGGTGGCACCGTGCTGGGAACCAACGGGGACTTTGCCGGGTCCATTCCGTTTGAACATGTGATACTGTGCGAAGTCACCATCACAGCCATGTCAGCCGTGACCGTGAGTCCGAGCTCAGACTCACGGTCACAGATTATGTCATGTTTAGCGTCACTGTGAGTCATGCATAGGCGTGACCATGCATGTGCTGGCTAGACGCGTCGCCAACGCGAAGATTGGCAGTTACCCCGTGCGGATGAGAATACATGCTGACACTCGAAATATAGAAATGTGGGACATGGCTCGACGAAGTCCACTCTGCCAAGATTTGCACCTAGAGTGTGCCGAGGTTTTAGACCAACGCCGGCCGAGATATGGTGTGCTGCACGTCAACGCCGAGTTTGAGCGGGGCGGAGACGCTTGGTTGGATTATGCGGGTAGTTTCGCCGATGTGAGTTACTCTATGGTTTGTTATTCATCTTGACTGATGGTGCCAAAGATGGTGTGCGGCGAGTTACAGGCTTATTGCGAAAAAATCTTGCAAAGCGACCCCAAAATCCTAAAGGGGAACATCGACCGTCTTGTGGGTGGTAATGCCACCATGCAAATAACGGATTTTTTTGCTCGCCCTCAAGATGGTGGATCGATTCGCTGCTATGAACCGATCAAC